>JAJPUD010000577.1:40560-116233 GCA_023553655.1 Myrmecobius fasciatus
CGTGCTAATGTTTCATCTTGCCTAGAAGTCCAACATATTGGGGTTTTCCAAACTCCACTGGCTTCTGGCCTTGAAGTAGGATATTTTCACATCAAGAAAGTTTCTGAAAAGTAGGTGCAATGATTCCTTAATTAACAAAGTCTCACTAATCAAAAGTTCCTTCTTTTAATGAAACTGACCAAGACTTGGCAGAAAGTATCCTTAAAACTCTGCTACAGTAGTGGTGGCTGTTGTACTGTTTACCAACTTTTTCACCAAGCAGGTGTCTTGGCCCAGCAAGGGAAGGAATCACATGATCTAGATTTCCAGAATCTGATCATGTAGGGATATTACTGGGTAAAGCTGATAACTAACTCACCAGGAATTTAGACTTTAAATCCATTATCTCCTCCCTTTTGGATAATTTCTATATCTAACAGTGAAGTTTCTGACAATATGGTATACTGCTGGAATCATCATTTTCCTAAGCTGAAGCATTACAGTTCAGTTTCAAAAATACAGACTATATATGATGATCTATGGATAGAACCAGTTTCACTTTTAAAATAATGAAGAAAAATAAAATTTACTGAAATTTGCCCTATTCCAATCATTTTTCTTGTTTATAATGTTTTTATGCATAAACTTGCAAAGATTAGATCGTATGCATTGTGAATATCAAAATGCAGACTGAGACATATATTCTTGGACACGGCCAATGCAGGAATTTGTTTTGCTCGGAGATTTTGTTTTTCTTGCTTTCTCAATGGAGGTGAGGATAAAAAGAGAAAGTAGATCTTCATTTGGAAGATCTCTGAGATCAAAATGTATGAATATTTTTCTAACTCATGTATACTTCGATATGATTTTCTTTCTTTCTTTTTTTTGCTTTTTTTTTTGCTGAGGCAGTTGGGGTTAAGTGACTTGCCTAGGGTCACACAGCTAGGGAATGTTAAGTATCTGAGGCCAGATTTGAACTCAGGTCCTCTTGACTTCAGGGCTGGTGCTCTATCCCAATGTGTCACCTAGTTGCCCCTTCTATATGATTTTCTTAAAGGGGGAGGAAAATTCTGAGCTTTACAGTGGACCGGCACATAATAACCAATATTGAATTCCTCCATCTTTTATTATCCTTACTAATTTGATCATCGGAGAAGCTTCAATTTGCATGTTCAATTTATGTTATTATATATAAAAAATTGAATTTCAGATAAAAAATATTGTCCTTCTTTGTACATTGAAATATTCATTGCAATCACTGAAATCTATCAGCAGTGTCTTGCCTCCTATATTATTGAAGAAAATAAAGATTAACTCACCAAAGGGTTAAAAAAAAAGCTTACGATTCTCCCTTACTACTCATCAAAATCACTCTAGATAATTCTCTCTCCACTTCTTTAGTATCTAAGTGGCCTTTCTTTTTAGCAAATTTAATTTTGTGTTTTTTCTATTCTATCCCCTCTCCATGTCCTCTAAAACCTAACCACCTCATTAAACATCATCTCACACTCTCTTTTCATTTTCAATTTCTCTTTATATAGTAGAACAAACATCCCCTTCTGTTCATAGCCAACCATTTTTTCACCTTCCATTCACTTTTCAATCTGGCTTTCTGACCTATTATTGCACTGAAACCGATCTTTCCAGAGTTATAAACTACCTCAAATGCTATAACCACTGAGCTTAAAAAATACATTTTAACAGATGTCACAGTTATCTTAAGTACCTTCCCATGAGCATGAATTCTCTGCTCAGTTCTCAGCTCTGAATCACTATGAACTGTAGGCAAGTCACTTCCCTGGGGACTTAACTGATCCCATCTTCACATTCTAGGGCCAGAGAGGGGATAGGTCTATTAAATAGGTAAGAGTAGTTACCAATGAAAATCTGGACAAAGAAAAACAATGAAGCAGAACTATTTGACACAGAAACCATACCTGACCTCCCAAGTATCTATTCTTGGGCCTCATCCCACATTCTCCTGCAGTTTCTGACATTGCTCACAACTCCTTCCGGATACTCTCTCTTCCTTTGACTTCAGTGTCAGTTATCTTAGGGATTTTTTGTCTTTTCACACCTCATTGACTTCCTGTGTTTACAAGGATGCAGTCTGTTTATATCCAATAAGGTCAAATATAATAATGTTGCATTCTTAATCCTGTTATTAATTGTTGGTGCCCCTACTTGTGTCAGAGAAATAGCATAAGGAACAACATGGAGCATGTGCTTAACTAGAAAAGAATGTGCATTTCATATGTTTGAAATACAATGCTTGTTTGCAATACAATGCAATGTTTGAAATACAAACAACCAAAAGGGTATAATGGTATTCTGGTATGTTAAAATAAGGAAGATAAAGATAAAATAGGAAGTTCTCAGTAGGTGAATAGATTTTTATAAAAGATTTATGGAGAGGGGCAGCTAGGTGGTACAGTGGATAGAGTACCAGCCCTGAATTCAGGAGGACCTGAGTTCAAATCTAGTCTCAGACACTTAACATTCCCAACTGTGTGACCCTGGGCAAGTCACTTAACCCCAATTGCCTCAGGGGGAAAAAAAAGATTTATGGAGAAATTTCCAAGTACCTTATTACTTCTAAGGTTTAAAAACATCTTCATTTAGTCAACAATCCTGTGGAGTTAGGTATTGTAAATAGCATTTCTACTATTTCACAGATGAAGAAGTGATTTATGTTCCTGCATTGTGGAATTTGACCTCCCAAAACCTGAGTGTTTGGTCCCTTAGCAATAAAAACTTTACTTTTGTTGAAAAGCCTTTTTAATAATTGTTTGCCTGATGTTCTCAATTTGCTACTGGTTCTTGGCCAAACAGTAACTATACACTTTCCAAATCAATCATAGCTTTCATCATATGTCTTCAAGGACAACATTTAAAATTTACAAGGCAAAGTCAAGTTCATGGGGAAAAAAATTATTCATTATTCCACATACAATCTGAACACAGAACAATTAAGTCTAGCCAGATAAGCCTTTCCAACACAAGCAAAAAACAAAAAGAAAAAACTTGGTCTGTGCAAGTTGATGAAATGAAAATATGTTACAATAAAAGTTTTAAGCAACAAGAAGCACATTTAGAACACAAAAATTGACAAATGATAGCAAAAACAGCTGTTAAAAAAGAAACAAGTCAAAAAATGGTCAAATTTTGAAAACAAGCAAGGCAGCAAGGAGTAGAGAAAAGCAAACTGTTCTTGCAATTAAGGAAGACCTGAGCTAACACCTAGCAGTTGTACAAGTCATCCTGAAGTTCCTTTACTACTCTACTCTGTACTTTCTATAAAGATTACAAGTTTCATCTGCATTGGTTAAAGGATTCCTTTTTGGGAACTTCCCTTGTACCTATGAAGTCATATGTCTGACCAAAAAAAAAAATTTCCCCCCAAATTACTGATTTTTAAAAATAGTGGCTACATAAATCCACTAGCCACAAATGTAGCTTCAGACTAAAGCACAAACTTGGCATTATTCTTAAAATATTAACTGGAAATTATATTCTGTCCCACAGAATTCCAAATTTTTATTGGTAACTGTTCTCAACTTAAAAGATAAGATCCTTTCCCTCTCTGATAGTTTCTTCCTCTGTAGAATGTGAGGTTGGGATTATTTAGTCCCTGAGGAAGTGACTTATTCAGAACAGAGACTAGAGCTTTTGATAAGGGACCAAGCAGAAAAGTTGTGCAGATAATTTATCTGATAAAACCTAATTTCATGGGGACAGGGAAATTCCCAATGAGGAAAAAAGATCAGCATATTTCCTGAAATTTGTAATCTTAGAAAGTTGCCTCGTGCACGACGTGACTAGAGCAGAATAGGCTGAATTAAAGTGTAACCAATGAAATTATAAATGGTTCTATTTATTTCTTTTCCTGCCTAGTGGAACTACATAGTAAAACTTGTTTTGTAGCTTTTAAACAAAAAGCCAATTAAAATTGCCAGAGGTATAGAGTTTATTTATTAAAACTCTGATGAGTCTTCAAAATTTCCCAAGGCCAAGAGGTATCAATACCTTTTTAATCAATGATTAAGTACAAGTACACTGAAGGGCAAAATGAAGTTAGTCCAGTAGGGAAGCAGCACGAAGATGATAAAAACAAGCAATTCTGATCCCAGCTCTGCCACATTGTCTGACCTTGGGCAAAAGGAAAGGTTTAAGTTAGATGACTTCAAAGTAAATTTTTCTAGTAAGAAAAAAAAAAAGATTCTGCTATCAGAAAAATTATGTTGTATAACCTAACATTACACCTTACATATTTAGGGGAAAGGGACAGCATTTGAAAAGGTATTCATCACAAAATAAAGGCAATCTTTAAAATCAGCTAGGTGGTGTGGTGGATAGAGCACCAGCCCTGAAGTCAGGAGGACCTGAGTTCAAATCCGACCTGAGACATTTGATACTTCTAGCTGTGTGACCCTGGGCAAGTCACTTAACCCCAAATGCCTCAGCAAAAATAAATAAATAAAATCGGCTAGCTTAATAAAATAAAAAGTTATGATATTCAGCAGCATCATTCATAGAAAAGAGACCAATAAGAAAGATTTCTTAAGGTATAATCAAAGAAGGCAGCTAGGTGGCACAGAACATAGAGCACTAGCCTTGATGTCAGGAGGACCTGAGTTCAAATCTAGTCTAAGACAGTTAATACTTCCTAGCTGTGTGACCCTGGGCAAGTCACTTAACACCCCCCCCAAAAAAGGGATAATCAAAGAAAAATTCTTTAAGCATAATATAAGGGAGAAACCACAAAAACCCTAAATACACTGGAAAAATTATAAAATGTTATGAAAACTTCCCAAAAAATTTTCAGAGTCCTATCAAATATAACTAAATCCAGAAAGAAACAGTTTCAAAAACTAATACAACCAAAATCATCTAGGTTCTTATCGAGATGTAGGAACAGAGAGTACATCTAGAAGACACAAAGAAATAAAGATAAAAAACAGACAGGCTTTGAATCTACTAACTCAGCTCTTAAGCTATTTCCTCTAGCCTGGGGGATCTTAAGCCATTTGTGTCAAGGACCTTCTAGGGGTTGTTCAAGAAGGTATTTTTTTACTTAAAAAAACAAAAACAAAAATTAAAACACACACACACACATACACACACACACACACACACACACACACACGAGATAACAAAGATAATGACCAAGAACACCCACAGGATAGGGCTGACATGGACAAAGAGTGGGGAACAATCAGGGAAAGGAGCTTTAGTTTAGGAATATAGCATTACCAGGTCTCAACAGCATCATAGAAGTTATCATCAAAAACACTTAGTCCTAGCTAACACAAGCCGGAAAGATATTGAGTGGTTGCCCATCAGCTGGAGAATGGCTGAATAAATTATGGTACATGAATGTTATGGAATATTATTGTTCTCTAAGAAATTACCAGCAGGATGATTTCAGAGAGGCCTGGAGAGACTTGCATGAGCTGATGCTGAGCGAAGTGAGCAGAACGAGGAGAACATTGTACATGGCAACAACAAGATCATATGATGATCAACTCTGATGGACTTGGGTCTTTTCAACAATGAGGTGATACAAGGCAATTCCAATAGACTTGTAATGGAGAGAGCCATCTGCATCCAGAGAGAGGACTATGGGGACTGAATGCGGATCACAACATAGTATTTTCACCTTTTTTGTTGTTGTGAGTGTTTTTTGTTTTCTTTCTCATTTTTTTTTATCTGATTTTTCTTGTGCAGCATGATAATTGGAGATATATATATATACAAATACATATATAAAAATTGTACATGTTTAACATATTGCATTACTTGCTGTCTAAGGGACAGGATGGGGTAAGGGAGGAAGAAAAAAATTGGAACACAAGGTGTTACAAAGGTGAATGCTGAAAACTGCATATATATATTTTTTTCTTTTTTTGCTGAGGCAATTGGGGTTAAATGACTTGCCCAGGGTCACACAGCTGGGAAGTGTTAAGTGTCTGAGATCAAATTTGAACTCAGATCTTCCTGACTTCAGGATTGGTACTCTATCCATTGCACCAACTAACTGCCCAAAACTGCTGAAAACATTAGCAAACATTTTGGTAGTGAACAGGTTTAGGTCAGTATGTTTTATCATATATCATAAATTCCAAATGAATAATTCAATCTAAGCGTAAAAGTCATATCATGAAAAAGAGAATAAACCAAAACTATGATTAGAGATAAAATCTTAACCAAAAGAAGAGAAGTGATCACAAAAGGTGAAAAAAGCAAATTTGATTGTATAAAATTAAAAAAATTTTGACATGAACAAAATCATTTCATCTAGAATAAGAAAAATTATTAGGCACGGGCACAGAGGCGTGCACACGAACACGCACATGCACACACAAACCCTTTCCATAAAACATCTCTGATAAAAGTCTGCTACCCAAGATAGTGAGGAAATTATATAATACCTATCTATGTTTACACACACACCCCTACATCTCTAGGATAAAACTTCTCTGCCTAGAAAGTCCAATAGAATCTGCCAATCTTTTGCAGCTTCACTAAACATTATTCCTGTCTGTATTATGGGATCTAGCCAAAATGACATTCGTTCTGTTTCTTATACAATATTTTATTTCCATCTTCCATCTCCATGCTCCCTCCCCCTCCTCCCCCAAACATAGCTGGAAATACACTCTTATATCCATTTCAATGAGTCCCTCCAGCTCTTCTTTTAACATCACAAATATAACAGAAATTAACATACAGATCAAGCAGCATCTTCTCCAAGAAGCCCTTTCTGATCTCCCTCATCAAATTCTGTGCAAATATTTATATCTATTAACTTCATTTTTATGCTATATGTATTTATATTTGTACTACTTGTTTTTCCTCTTTAGAATGCAAGTTCCTTATCAGTAGGGATTGTTTTTATTCCCCATACAGCCTCAAAATTGTTAATGGAATCTAATACAAAGTAAGGCATGTTAAATCAAGAGATCCGTATAAGGTGTTATGTATGTATCCCTAAATATCTCTAAGTTAGGAAGTTCAAGATACAGATGACCAAGAGATCTTCTCCAATAATGGGATATGAACAACTCCCAAAAGAACTGCAAGCTACCATATAAAACAATATTCTGAATCACTGATACAGAAATGCAAATCAAAACAACTCTTTAGGTTTTTGTCTAAACTCCTCAAAATACCCAAAATGATAAAAAGACCAAAATTGTTAACACTTGGCACAAGCACAAAGTAGATGCTTAATAAATGCTTGCTGATGAAATGATTTATGGCTATTCACTGTTAATGATATTTTCAATTCATCCAACTATTATGGAAAATAATTCTGAATCACATTAAAAAAAAGTCACTAAACTGTTCAAACCCAACACTAAAAGGGAACTAATCTTTGATTAAATGTAATGCCCCAAGATTAACACAGGAATTATATAATTACAAAACACTTTTCACACAAATACAGATCTAAACAGGAGAACTATTAAGTATTCATGGTTAGGCCAAGCCAAAATAATAAAAATGACTCTACATAGGTCAATTTATCTATTCAGTGCTATGTCAATCAAAATACCAAAGAAATATTTTATAAAGCTAGGAAAAAAATAACAAATTTCACCTGAGGGAATCAATGAAAAAAATGTGAAGGAAGGTGACCTACTATTATTAAATGAAAACTATAATACAAAATGCTATCATAAAAATAATTTGGTATTAAGAAAGAGAGTAGCAGATCAATATACAGTAATAAATGGCCATATTAATCTAATGCTTGACAAATCCAAAGATCCAAGCTTTAGGGGTAAGAACTCACCATTTGACAAAAATTTCTAGGAAAAACTAGAAAGCAATTTAGAAGAAACTAGGCATAAATTAACAACTGACACCAAACAAGAGAATAAGGTTAAAATGGATAAATAATTTAGACATAAAGACATATTCAAGACAATTCCAATAAATTTCTGATGGGAAATGCCATTTCAGAGTATAACTATGAAGACTGAACTGAATTTGAAGAACTCCCCCCCATCCCCCCCTTTTTGTTTTTTTCTTTCTCATGGTCCCCCCCTTGTTCTTATTTTCCTACAATTATACATGTATAATCTTGCCTGCTGTGTTGGGAAGGGAGCAAGAGAGAAAAATTTGGAACTCTAAATCTTACTAAAAAAAAAAAAAAAGAATGTTTAAAACCATATTTTATGTAATTGTAAAAAATAAAGTACTATAAAATGGAAAAAATAATTTTTAAAAAAACCATTAGAGGAGCATGGAAAAATGTACCTGTCAGATGTATAATTTTTTAAAAATGGTTTTTATGTGTAATTAGGGAAAATAAATTTTTTAAGCATTTGCAAAAACAGCCAAAATCAGAAGGAAAATGGGAAAATTGAAATTTACAGAAAATTTCTCTGATAAACGTCTCACTTCTTTTTCTTTTCTTTTATTTCTTTCTTTCTTTTTTCTTTTCTTTTTCTTTCTTTCTTTTTTTTTTTGCTAAGGCAATTGGGATTAAGTGACTTGTCCAAGGTTATACAGCTAGAAGTGTTAAGTATCTAAGGCTAGATTTGAACTCAGATCCTCCTCACTTTAGGTCTGGCGTTCTATCCACTGCGCCGCCTAGGGGCCCCTAAAGGTCTCATTTCTTAAATAGACGAAATTGAGTCAAATATAGAAAAATAAGATCAATTTCCTAACTGATATAAGAACAAGCAGTTTTCAGATGAAGAAATCAAAGCTATCCATAACTATATGAAAAATGCTCTATAATATAGAAATGTATTTAACATGATTATAAATGTATAATGTAACATTTCTTGATGTCTTGGGGAAGGGAGGGAAGAGAAAGGGAAAAAAATCTGGAACTCAAAATTTTATAAAAATAGATGTTGAAACCTGTCTACATGTAATTGGGAAATATAAAATTCTATTAAGTGAGAAGGGGGGAGAGAAAAAAAATGCTTCTAAATTGGAGGGGGGAAGAGAATTAAAATGCTCCTAAATTCTGATTAGAGAAATGCAAATCAAAATATCTCACACTATTAGATTGACTAACAAGGCAGAAAAAGAAGAAAATGACAAATGCTGGAAAGGATGTGAAAAAACTGGGACATTAATGAATTACTGGTAGAGCTGTGAACTGATTCAACCATTCTAATTTGGAGCTATGCTTAAAAGGGCTATAAAACTGTGTATTCCCTTTGATACAGCAATATCACTACTAAATCTATATCCCCCAAAAATAAAAGTATATATTTGTATAAAAAATATTTATAGTATTTTTTGTGGTGACAAAAAATTGAAAACTAAGGAGATGCTTGGAGAATAGCCAAATAACTAAGTTCTGGTATATCGTTGTGATGGAATACTATTATGTTATAGGAAAGATGAGCAGGAGTTTCAAAAAAAAAAACCTGGGAAGACTTTTATAGACAAAATCATGCAAAGTGAAATAAGCAGAACCAAGAACATTACACAGTAATAACAATATTGTAAAGCTGACGAACTGTGCTATTCTGATCAAGGCAATGATCCAAGACAATTCCCCAAGACAGTTCCCCATATAATGAAAAATACTATCCACCTCCAGAGAACTAAAGAATTTTAAATGCAGAATTTAAGCATTTTTTTTTGTTTTTATCTGTTTTCTTTTGCAGCATGGAAATATGGAAATGACTTTATATGTATAATCGAAATCAAATTGCTTGTCTTCTCAAGAAGGAAGGAGAGGTAGAAGAGAGGGAGATAATTTGAAGCTCCAAAAAAGAAAAAAAATTTTTAAGCCTAATCCCTAAACAGGAGAATAAATGAAATGCTACCCCCTCTTTTCTAGGGCAGAAAAATAGGAGACTATGGCTCCAGAATGTTATATACATTATCTGATTATCACCATGTATGTAGATTGATTTTGCTTAACTGTTTTTCTTTGTTATAATGAGAGGTGAAGGAGAGAGAAGAAATAACATGAAACCACTATGATATAAAAACACAAAAAGAAGAAAGATTGGGTGTGGTCCAATGAAGAGAATGTCTGCTTCCAAGCCCAGTCTGGCTATTCCTGAAGAGTCTTAGTAATTAGCAAGAGGCAAGGTACCCTGAAGTCTGTCAGTGAGGGACATATTCTGGAAAGGAATAGAATAAGATTTAGGCCAAAGACTGTCATCTGCTTTTTGAGGATCAGCCTAGCTAGCTATGTAAGAAATCCTCATCACCAATAAATTGACTACTTGGGGATGAATTCTTTGGTAATGAAAACCTATTAAACAGATCACAAAACAGCACATGATACTATGCAGCCTGGTCCCACCTTTTGTAAACTGATTTAGTGACTAGTGCCTTAAAGGTGAGATCTTTGGGCAGTGACCACTGAGTAGATATACTACTGGGAGATTTGAATTGAATCTCATAAATCTTGACATTTTCAGTAAAAATAAAACTCCAAGACAAAAAGTTGAAACATAATAGAAGGATGATTAAATAGAAGTACTCTTCAGAGAGGCAAATAAGTAGTTTAATTGATTTTTATCATGCATCTAAAAGCAACAAGAAACATTTGGGCATTTCAAATTGCTGTGCTCAATAAGCATTTATAAAAATAATCTCATAAAGATCACTGCAATTTATGTAGCAAGATCTATTGTGTAATGGAAAGATGTAGAGAAATTCTAAGACAGACCATCCAAACTGAACTAATATATACCTTACTACTTGGTGTCTTCAATGCAGAAGAATGCATAGGGGAGCACAATGGAAAAAAAGTTGAAAAATATGGCACAGGAGTAAGAAAAGAAAGAGGTCAATGGATTACAAAATACATATAAGTTTTAAGCTTATAATTTTTTTATCACTCAATAAATTATTGATTGGACACATAATTATATGAAAGATAATTAAGACACTTAAAATTGCAAATATTTTTTCAAGAAAAGTCAGGAGGCTATGGACATAGTCACCAAATAGTGTTACCCCTTCATCCTCAAACAAAACGAAAACAAAAACAAAAAGTAGAGAATAGTCAATGATAGAGGGGTTGTGGGAAAACTGATTACAGTAAAGCATCACAGTTGGAATTTTAAAATTGTAACAACCATTCTGGAAATTGGAAATTATGCAACTAAGAGATCTCACTCTTAAGCTTAGATCCCAAGAGCTTAAAAAATTCCCATTTACACCAAAATTAGTTGTTGTTCACTAATATCCAACTCGTCATGACATCATTTTGGTTTTTCTTGGCAAAGATACTTGGGAGTGGTTTGTCATTTCTTTCTCCAACTCATTTTACAGATGAGGAACCAAAACAAACAGGATTAAACATCATACAACTTCTAAGTGTCTGGGATCAGATTTGAACTGGTGAAGCCAAATCGTCCTAATTCCAAGCTTACTGTTTAGTGACATAGTTCATTTTTACATCCCTTTAATCTAATTATTCCAAATTGTATTCTAGAATGGTTGAGTCAGTCTAGTTCACAGCTTCACCAACAATGTAGATTTTGATGCCTCAGGTTCCTTGTCTAGACCATAAAGAACACTTGAATTTCCCTGTATTGAAGATCTTCATGTGTTAAGTCAGACAACCACTTGATGGATAAGTGGGAATGTTTTGAATTAGATGGATAGCTGATGGAATTTACCTTTCAACTCTCAAAATTATTTGATACATATATCCATAGTTCATTTTAATTGAACTTTTAAAGAATATCTTTCTTAAGGTGCTCCAAATCACTATTGATCAGAGAAATGCAAATTTAGACAACTCTGAGGTACCACTACATACCTGCCAGATTGGCTAAGGTGACAGGAAAAGATAATGACGAATGTTGGAGGGGATGTGGGAAGGTTGGGACACTGATGCATTGTTGGTGGAACTGTGAACGGATCCAACCATTCTGGAGAGCAATTTGGAACTATGCTCAAAAGTTATCAAACTGTGCATACCCTTTGACCCAGCAGTGTTTCTATTGGGCTTATATCCCAAAGAAATCTTAAAGGAAAGAAAGGGCCCCACATGTGCAAGAATGTTTGTGGCAGCCCTTTTTGTAGTGGCTAGAAACTGGAAACTGAATGGATGCCCATCAATTGGAGAATGGCTGAACAAATTATGGTATATGAATGTTATGGAATATTATTGTTCTCTAAGAAATTACCAGCAGGATGATTTCAGAGAGGCCTGGAGAGACTTGCATGAACTGATGCTGAATGAAATGAGCAGAACTAGGAGATCATTATACACAGCAATAACAATACTATATGATGATCAATTCTGATGGACATGGCTTTCTTCAACAATGAAATGTTTCAAACCAGTTCCAATTGTTCAGTGAAGAAACCATACACACCCAGAGAGAGGGATATGAAATGTGGACGACAACGTAACATTTTCATGCTCTCTATTGATGTTTGCTTGCATTGTGTTTCCTTTCTCTGATTTTTTTTTTCTTGTAGATAACGATTTTTCTTGCACAAAAATGATGTGTGGAAATATGTATACATATATTCAATTTGTCAAGTATTTTAACATAATTAACATGTAGTGAATATCCTGCCATCTAGGGGAGGGGTAGGGATTAGGGGGGAAAAATTTGTAACAGAAAGCTTTGTGAGGGTTAATGTTGAAGAATTACCTATACATGTTTTGCAAATGAAAAGTTTTAATAATTAAAAAAAAGAATATCTTCACTCTTTTTGTCTCCTTTGCTAGTTTATTCATGTTTCCCTAATCTTTACATAAAAAGGCTTCCCCATAAGTGTATATTTGGTCTTCTTTTCCTGTCAATCTCATGCATTCCTTTGGTTCCAATTATGACCTCCATGCAGATGTCTAATTACGAATCTATCTCCAATCTTAACCATTCCCCATGAACTATATAGTCTGGCATCTCCAACTACCTACTGATTATTTCCACCTAGATGGAGAGCCTGGCCTTTAAATTCATCATATACACAATAATCCTACTTTATCAACTCCTCTATTTCTGTGGATATACCACTAATCTCAGTCACCCAGGATTTAAGAAAAAAAAAAAAAGCAAACCAGGAGTCATCCTAGATTCTTCCTTTTCCCTCATTGCCCAAATTAGTAATTAAGCCCTGTCAAGTATATCTGTCAATATTCATTAAAACTCTCTGCTCCTCTTCACATATGCTGCTAGTGGTCTAGGCACAGCCTTTACTACTCTGGGGCCTTCATACTTAGGGAGAAAGGGTATGCAGAGGAAATAATAATAATGAAAAGGTCACATATGCAAAGTAACAAATAACTGACACAGTCACCAAGAAAAGCTTCACACATGTGACAGTGAAGCTGGGCACTAAATCAATACATAACATAACATTTTAAAGCTTGCAAAAGTATTTGACATACATGATCTCATTTGATTCACACATTATATATTGAAGGATGCTTAAGTCCCAAAGAAGTCTCCAGGGTCCGCCAGTGAGTAGGCCTTTGGGGCAGGATCCAGAACCAGGTCCTTCTGAGTCCAAGTCATGCACTCTATATAAGGCCACAGTTTAAATTAACAAAAATAAATAATAAAATGTGCAAATGGAAAGCATCTGACTGCAGCCAAGAACTTGTGCTGAAGAAGAGTGAGCTCTAAGAGTCAGGAAGCAGGGAGGTAGATAGGATCAATGAAGAAGATTGAGGCCCTTGAATATCAAGTCAAGCCACCTGTCCTTCAGACAAATTCAGAATCCTAGGATGTCCAAGTTAGAGAGGCTCTTAGGAATCATCTAATCTAGTCCAACCCTCTCACTTAAGAATTCAGTCTCGGGAGACTCAGAGAGGTTGAGTTGGCCAAGATCATGGGTTTGAAGGCTGTTTAATGTCATAGAATATACTAAGAATTAATACTCAAAAACATACTAAATATAATAGTACTAAAAAGTTCCATAAAAACGTTTCTAAAGTAGTTTAAAATTTTTTATTTTGAGCAATCCATCATCTCTTAAGTGATGGACAGTAAATAATCCTTATCCACAATATCAAAGAAACAGTCTAAAATTAAAATACATGCAAAAGTTGGTTAAGTAACTTCAGCAGATCAATCATAAGTTCTGGGCTTTGAACCCTTCCTTAAAAAGAAAACCAACTCCAGTTAATTGGAAGGCATATATTTATCTAGATTTAGAATGTATTAGTCAGTCCACAATCAACTACAGTTATGATGACATCCTGTTAAAAATTTAGCTTACTAAAAAACAACAATTTAGGTCACTGTCAATGATGTAATTTTACATATAAGTAAAATAATTTTCAAAATTACAAACAACCCAAACTCCTGAAGCAATTCAAGGGTCAGATATGATGTCTTTTTGCCAGTATTCAAAGCCAAATGCAAAGAATGAAGACAGAGGGACAATTCCCAGCATTTATAATACTATTTACAACCAAAGGGCTAAGGAAAATACTTCAAATAATAATTATGTAAAAATAGAATCTTATTTCTCCAAAAGACTTTGTTTCTATTTAGTTGTGATTTGCTATATAATTGATGTATGTTTATACAATAAGTTGATCTTAGAGATAATCTAATTAATTAAATGATTTTAGATATAAAATGTTTTCAAACACACTTACTGTGACCACTTTTTTCTAAGCACCACAGAAATTTTCCTCCAAGACCAACAGAAACACAATGTTTGTTATATAAGCAGAACTTAAGGATCAAATTCATTTACTGATACAGTCATTTAATGAGCATCTAATATATGCCCAGAGCCCTGTTCATCTTTAGGGCCTTTGTCACAAGAATAAATAAAAAAATGCCCTTAAGCTCACAAAGCTCAGGAGAGGAATTAAATCACTGGAATTATCTTCTCCTCTCCTAGAAAAGTGGTTTCTACAGAGAGGTTAGCACATGTACTGATAAATCTCAAAGGCAGCAGCTTAGCAGGACAGATGCAATGTAAGGCCTGAGTGCCAATCTTGCCTCCCCCTCTGTATGTAGCCACCTCTAAGGATTGCAGGGAGGATCAAATAAGATGAGTAGGTAAAACACACAGCAAGCTTTAAAGTACAATATTTAAAGTCAAGAAGCAGTTACTAAGTGCTTATTATATGCAAATATATATACTTACATATACTACTGTGTTCATAGTATGGTCAGTTATCATTATTGGAAAGAGTACAGAAGAGGGAATAAGGAGATTTGGGTTCTAGTTTCAACTTTACCAATAAATTAATGTGAACTTAGATAAGTCACAACTTCAGTCTTATTCCCTTTTCATCATCAAAATGATATAAAAATAATTTCCTTACTACAAGGAAACAGGCACTCCAACACAATGCTGCTAAAGCAAGTTAAGCAATGTAAGAGTGGTACAAGTTATTTTGAGAAAAAATGGCCAAAACAGAAGAATCACAAAACTAATCATTCCTCAATGATTCCACTAGTACAATTATATTCTAAAAATATCATTTAAGAAGAGGGGAAAAAAGCTGTAACAAAAATATTTATAGCTGTTTTATCTGTAATAGATAATGACTAGAAAATAACTGAATAAAATATTCATTACATTGTATTAATGTAATAAGTTATTACTGTACCATAAAAATAAACAAATATGAACCAAACAAGGAAATATATACCTAAACAAAGTAATACAAAATGAAATCAACAGACCATGATAAAAACATTAACTCACATGCATAGCATTGAAAATATAGCCAAAATGGATTTCAAACTAAACTGACAAATACATCAATATTTTTCATTTAATTCTGCTTTGTTAAATACTAAGGATTTATGTAAGATTTCACTTCACATGTTTACATGTTAGTTTGTCACTGGTAGTACTTAAGTGTTTAATTTTAAAAATAACTGCCCAGCTTTTACATCAGAGGTTTTTAGAAACTAAAATAAGGGTGCATGTAAAAGCACTTTGAAAATCTCATGTGCTTTCCTCATATAAAGAGTGCAGATGGTGAAGTCCAGTGAGGAAACCATGTCTACACCAACACAGATCAGCACCTGCCTTGAGAAACAAAGGAACTTGCCCAGATTCATACAACAGGGCCAGGAAGTTCCAAGATGGCCTTTGAACCCAGACCTCTGTGGCTCTATCTATTATGGTACATCACCTCTATTCGGGTAATAAATATACTTTTGGATGGCATGATGAGGCAAATGGAATATTCTGGTAACAATACACTTATACATACCCTCCTATTTGCAGATTATCTTTAATAAATTTAAGACCAAATAATAATAATAATAATAATACATTTAACAGTAAAATCAAACCTAACTGTTCTTTGAGGATTCTAAAAGTATTTGGGGGCAGCTAAGTGGCACAGAAGATAAAGAGTGCCAGGCCTGGAGTCAGGGAGACTCCTCTTCCCAAGTTCAAGTTTGGTCAGATACTTATCAGCTGGGTGACCTCAAGCAAGTCATTTACCCCGTCTGCCTCAGTTTTCTCATCTATAAAAATTAACCGAAGAAGGAAATGACCCTCTCCTATGCTAAGAAAACCACTAATGGGGTCACAAAGAATCAGACACAACTGAACAAAAGGCATCAGCACTTTGTCATTCCTAAAGTCATACAATTTAAATAGAAATTATCTAGTATGTATACGTATATTGGATTTGTCATATAATTTAACCTATTTAACATGTATTAGACTACCTGTCATCTAGGGGTGAGGGTGGGGGGAAGGAGGGGAAAAATTTGGAACAAAAAAAATTTTGCAAAGGTCAATGTAGAAAAATCACTCATATGTTCTATAAATAAAAAGCTTTAATTAATTAAAAAAATTATTATCTAATACAAATGCTTCATTTTGCAAATGAGGAAAATGAGGCCCAGCATTATTGGTCCCAAATCACAAAAGTAGTGAGCAACAGGAGCAGGACTCTAACCTAAGTCCAAATTCTGAGCTCTTTCCACCACACCATGATGCTTTCTATAGGTCATCACTATAAACAGATTATATCATATTATTATTATTATATTAGCAAATCCTGGAAATTAATTAAGAGATTTCTAATTGATGACATTGAGGAATCAAACTTGTACTGGGCCTATAAATACATAAATGGTATTAAGGAGAAGGGGGGGGAGGGAGTTTGAGAGAATCTACTAATTTAGTTACTAGCCTTCTTTACATTTACATAGTGTTTTCAGTTTAACTGGCTAACAAGTATTTGAGCCAAAACAGCTATATTTCAATTACTAAATTGTTCTTGATGTAGATATTAAAAGCTACATATTTCACTTTTCAACAGACTTAATTCCTGTCACTTTTGCTCATGATGACTGGAGGATTATATAAACAAACTAAATTAAAATACACAGGGAAACAAGAGAAACAAGGAAATAAGGAAAACAAGGAAACTTTGTCTTTACCTAGGCAAAGTAATACAAAATGAAATCAACAGAACTATAACAAAAACATTAATTTATATGTATACTTATGAACATATAAAATTAATAAATATAAAAGCCAAAAATATTAGATTTCATACTAAGCTTACAAGGACAGAAATAGCTTTCATTTAATTGTTTTCTTAAATACTAAGTATTTACATAAGATTTCACTACACAGTTTACATGTTAGTGGTTAAGTGTTTAATTTTAAAAATAATTGCCTCATTTTAATCCTATAGTTAACAAATTGACTTAAATATTACTACTTGTAAAAACACTAAAGTGTCTCCAGTTTTGTCGGCTTTCTCCCATAGGAGACACTCCAAAGAAATAATAATGGGATAAATAACTAATGATCGCCTTTCAGAATCTCAGCAAGCTAAAAGTCTGACACTATTGCTCACTTCTTGGTACTCTCTTCTTTCTAGGTTTCCATGTCACTGCTCTATCTATCCTAGTTCTCTTCCTACCTGTCTGTCCACTCCTCAGTTTCCTTTACTAGGTACTTGTCTGGGGCAAGTCTGCTAATGACCAGGGTCCCACAGGGCTCTTTCCTGAGCCCTCTTCTCCATTCCTTCTATACAATTTTATTGCATGGCCTCATCAGCTCCCATACATTAAATTTTCATCTCTTTGCTGATGCTTCTCAAAGCTACTTACACAGATCTAACTTCTCTCCTAACCTTCAGACCAGCACCTCCAACTACCTATTGGGCATCTCGAAATGCAGGCCCTTAAACATCTTAAACCCAACACGACTTAAATCATTTCAAAATTTCCCCAACATTCCTGCTCTCCAACTTCCTAACTCCCTTCTTACTATGAGGGAATCACCAGCCCCTCTCCCCCAGTTCACAAGCTATGTACATCTACTTCTTGTGTCCAATCTTTTGCTAAGTTCCAGCAATTTCATCCTTGCAACATCTCTCATGGCCCTTCCCTCCTCTGACACTGCCACAATGTGGGCGCAGGCCCTCATCACCCCCACACTATCACAACAGCTTGCTGGTGAGTCTGCCTGCCTCAAGTCTCTTCCCTGAGATACAATCCATTCTCCCTTCAGTTGTCAAACTGATTTTCCTAAAGCTCAATTCAGACCATAGCCCAACCCTGCACCCCTCTCTAGTGGCTCCCTATCATCTCCAGGATTAAATATAAAAATCCTTTTTATTATTCATGCCCCATTTCTCCTACTTTTCCAGTCTTCTCATACCTTTCTCTTCCCTCCTTGCCACCCCATCCTATCCTCCATACTTCTACCATCAGTCCTCCTTGATTTTCCTTAACAAGAGTGCTCTGTTAATTACCTCAAATTTAGCCTACATCTTCTCATTGTGCACAGTTGTTTTTATGCTATTTCCCTCATTAGAAGATGAGCTCCTTGAAAGCAGAGACTGTTCTGCTTTCAATTTGTACCCTTGTTACTTAGAATAATGCTTTTCACATAGTAAGCACTTAATAAATGCCTCATTCATTCGTTTAAAAAAAAAGAGACAGTATCATCTCATTTTTTATTTTGGCACTCCCCCTCCTCTCATTCCTAGCCTCATCAAAAATATAAGTAGTCCAAGAATTTCAGAAAAACATCTCCTGGGAAAAAATGGCTTACTGTCTTCTACAGTGAATTACTTACTACTATAAGGTGCCGAGATACTAAGTCTGACCAGAACTCAAAAAGGGATTATTTAAATACTTCAGATTTCATGAATTTGGAACTCAAAGTTCTACGTGTCATTTACAGCAAAGGAAGGGGAAAATATGGGGTGAACTGGTATTCTTAATCTTAAAAATAAACCTCACTTGCAAAGTAACTAAAAAGGAAAACCATTCTAATGTTTTTGTTCCCTTATGACAAAGACTTATAATTAGGAAGCTTTTCAACTTATGTCATTAACAAGTACACATTTCACTAGAAGACTGATTTAAAGTTCCAAGGAAAAAAGGATAGCTTTCTTTGCAATGAAATTTGGGGATTAAGAAGAAGAAACTAATTCTTACAATAAAATAGCAGTAGTTGGATCTATTCTATAAATCCTATTTCTAAATTCTCAAAAACCAAGATGATGGCTAATAAATATCTTCCACAAATAAACAGATATTCCTTTTCCTGGCTTCTATGCATACTCCATTTTAGCACTGTTTGAACTTGGATTTACAGTAAAACGGGATTCAGGATAACAATCAGCTCTATTTCCTGAACTTGATTTGACATCAGATCTAATAAGACAGCTTCCAATTGATGAAGTTGGCAGAATACTCTTATTTCTCCAAAGGAAGATCAATGGAATCCTAATTGTTCATACCAATGTTCTCCAAACCAAAAAATAACGGGAAGGCTCTACTACATTCCTTAGTGCTGCAGTTAAGAGTAATATGAATATTTAAAATAGACTATCTATCCATAAAAACAAAATAAGTACCTCTGAAGTATTTGAACTGTGTGTCTTTAGGTAGGTATAAGCAAGGAAGCAGCAGAAGGGCATATAGTACAAGGCACCCTGAAATAAACAAAAGAACTGGTTAACACAAAGTCAACAGTCTAAAGAGACATTTTTCATTTCAAGAAATAGGAACTACTTTTCCAGGAATGACATGAGGAAAAGAAACTCTTTTCCAATCTACTTGGGAATAAAATTATGATCTTGTCAGCATGAAGCCAGGTCTGACTGTGCTGCAAGACTCACAAGCCAGCTTCCCACTGAGCAAGCACATCCTAATGCATTGCACACCCTGCCCTGGATTACTGAGCATTCAGATGGCTACTTCTACCCAAGAGGAATAAGGGAAAAGCTCTTGACCCAAACTGAGGCAACTCCCTGAGGAAAACAACCTGCTATCCATAGAGCCCTGGGATCAATCTGTTTGCAATTCACTTTCCCAAGAGTGAAGATGAAGACATACAGCCCTTTGCTCTGAGAGGAGGTCAGTCAAGAAAGCCAATGGCACAGCATCCTGTCTTTATTGCATATAGGGAGGGGCCTTCTTGTCCCTTTCAATGATTTTATATACATATATATATATGTGTGTGCATGCACATGATACTGTGCAGACATATGTGTACCCACACATGCACATGTATATTAGCACAGGTGGCTGTACATACATATACACATGTACGTATATCTTCCTATATTTCTATATTTCCCCTCCCTCATTTGTAAAATCAGAATACAAATAGCACTTACTTCCCAGGATTGTTGTTAGAATTAAGGCATTTAGCGCAGTGCCTGGCACACAGTAGGCGCTACATAAATGTTAGCTACTATTGTTATTACTGTTATATAAGCTCCGCTCCCTCCCCTACCTCTGGCCTACTGCTTCCCTTCTGAATACCATCTCCACCTCACAGTCCCCTCCCTCCCTCCTCCCCCATCTCTCCTTCTCCTACCAAGGGGTCTTTTCCTCTTGACACCCACCCTTCCCGCAAGATTCCCCAGGGCTTCTCTCTGGCCTCAGTTTTCTCATCTGTAAATGAGAGCAGGTTTACGCGGCTTCTCTGCTACAGCCTTAGCGGCCTTCTCATCTCCTCCCCCTCCCTTCCGCATCCCATTCTCCACCCCCCCCCCCAATCCTCCCTCCATCTTCGCCTCCAAGGATGCCCCTTCCCCTTGCCCTGACCCCATTGGCTGAAGAGCAGGGCAGCTCACCCACCTCTCTCCCTCGGGACCCTCACGGCCCCTCCGTGACCAGGAGATCCCCAAAGCTCCCTGCCCAGGCCCTCGGGCCTCTAAGAGCCCAGCTCTCCCACGGATCCCTCAGCTCGTCCGGAGCTCCCCAGCTCTCGCCCCGTCACTACGGGTTGGCTTCCTTCCCGTGACTCACCCGCGGGGCCCTGGCAGTTGACGGCCGCGGCTCTCCCCCGGGGGCTGGGCCCCCCGGGCCTCCAGGGTCTGGCCCGCCCAGCCGGCAGGCAGGCAGCGCTGGCGGCAGAGCCCCGACAGCGGCGGCCCTTCAGCGGCCGCTCCGTACCCGCTCCCGGCTCGGCTCCGACTGGGTACGAATCAACAACAAGATGGCGGCCAGCCGAGGGGGCGGGGGCCTGGCGTCATAGCAACCGTACCGGCAAGGAATACGCCCCTCACCGGGGCTGGTTCCCCAATCACAAGCCGCTTCGCCCACCGGTTGGGGTCAGCGCCCCCTGCTGACAGGTCGCGCGGCCCGTCAGTCCAAAGCCTTCTGCATCCCCAACGCCTACTCAGGTCCGCAACGCCAAGGGCACGTGACTATGACGGGCCTCTGCGCCTGGGCCGCGCGCTCCTAATTCGTGGGCTGCGCGAGCTCCCGGGCCGGGCACGCGACGGCTCGCTAGGTCACGGGCTTGACTGCGGTGCTGCAGGCCCGGCCGGACCCAGCCTTGCCCTCAGAGAGGCTCCCGAAGCCCTAAGGCCCTGCTCTAGCTCCCGTGGGTGCTTCAACAGGCGAACGAGCCCCTAGTGTTTTTCTGTGGATTTTTCTTGCCGACGCCGTGGATGTGCTCCTTCTGAAGCCCCATCCATGCCTACTGTCACTTCCCATCCTTCCCCTCCCCCAAGCATTAAATAGGGCCTCACCGTGCCTGGGCCGGTGTAGAAGGCTGCCTCTCCGTGAAAGGGCCGTTAAAATCCTCGCTGGAGATGAAGCTCCTATCCCTGATCCAAATATGTTCTAGATGAGAAAATAAGGCCAGTGGTCCAAGCAGGTACAGACCCGTATATCGAGACTGCCTCCCAAGTGATGGACAACCCCTGAGGACAGTGACTCGCTTCTACACGGTGCAAGTCACCTGTTGGTACCCACCTGTCTACATCCATAGTCAGCTCTAAAGCTCTAAAAGAGTTCTAGTCAGAACACCTTGTTTTGAATCTTGGCCCTGTCACCTACAACCTTTGCAGCCTTGGTCAGATTAGTCCCATCTCATCCCACCCTCACTTTGAGGGTAAATGAGCAGAGTAAGGCAGGCTCAAAACAGTGCTAGGAAGAGATCTGGCTAGATTACATTGGGAAATTGCAGAGTGCTTACCTGCTATATGGAAAAAAAAAATCCCACATATGTTTAAGGCTACCGCCTTTCTTCCATTGATCCTATATATCTGAATCAGGTTCCCTCAGCCGGATTTTCCAAATTTGAATCCAGGTCTCCTTAGCTTCGAGGGTAGCATGCTTTCTACTATTGCCACCTTGCCTTTGACCACAATCTCTTAAAGAATCAAAACTTTGTATGACTCAAAAGGCAACAGAGGTAAATCTGGTTGGTGTAAAGAGACTGGACCATAATCTGTCCATGAGGAGTGATGGAAGATACCCAAGATGTGTCCTTAGATGGGTCAAGTAGCAAGAGCTAATGGCCACAGATGGATAGCCCAGTTCCAGCCTGATTATTAAAAAGCATTCTAAATATTTGAAGGCATCTGCTATATGGAGGGGGGGGGCTTAAAGGATGACACAAATGAGGGCTGCAGGGGAAGAGAAAGTATGGCTGGCTTATGAGCTGCACCTTTGCCAGGGCCTACACAAATGACATTTCAGATCCATGGAGCATTAATGTTGTTTTCCTCTTATGCAGACCTGTGTAAAGCAACCTACTTAACATTCTTCTCCGCTGCCATGGAGACCTGTTCTGACACGTTTTGTTTGGCTCCTCTTCATAGAGATCAGACAGGAGTAGTGTACGCAGATCCTAAAAGAGTAAATGTTCCCCTCACAAGAACCAGTTGCATCTTTTACTTGGCAACTTCTTCCACAGCCTGAGGGACTAAAAATGGGGCCATCTCAGGTCAGAGGAATAAGGAAATCCCATGGCTCTAGGCCTCTAGTTCCCTGAAGTTCAGACCCATGAGCCATTATTATTAGAGCTGCAGTAAAACCCAAATGGCCTCTGTGATCAGGCAGCAAAGGCTCGATGTCATCAGAAAGAGAATTCCATGGGGAATTTGAACATCATATTAGGCTTAATTATGACTGTGATAACTATACTTGCATTGACTAATGAGGCTTGTTAAGACTTTAAAAAAAGAATCTGGCCCAGGGATTGGGCTCCTACATTAAGACATGACCTTGGGCATTTCCCATGGTATTGCCAAGGGATTCCAGGAATCCTGAGAAGTTGAAGCAGCTGGGATGACCCAACACGCCTTTATGACATGCTTAGTTTCACCCAATCAGTACATCCAAAGAGCTTCAGACCTTTCCTGATATCAGTGGAATCCTTTTTGGATCCCCTGGTACCAAGTAAATGATGGCCTAAACTCACATAGTACTTCTAAGCTGCCTGCAAACAACTAGGCTTGTAATTAGGTAGGGACAACCTCCCTGCAGGTCCATACAGGATGGCAGGGAGTTATTGGAAGAAAACTAGCATTTTAAGCATTCACACCCAAATGCCCAAGGGGAGAAATGCTGAATATAACTAATAAGCTAGGATGAAATAGACTCCACCTCAATATTTTTTGGGTGATGCAATCAGGTTAGGAAGCTCCTCAGGACACGGGGCCTTTAGGCAAAGCTTCCAAGGCCACTGTACCACTTCTGTTTTCTTTGCCCTGAGAAAGTTCCAGTTTACTTGATAGGAAGCAAATGTTTACCTCATTGAGGAGGTTTTCCCAATTTTGGTTAGAATTCAGACTTTCTTGTCCATAGGATAAATAACATTTAATCTAGCATCTAAGGCCCTCTACAATCTGGAGATAACCTACCTTTCAGTTAATAAGCTTTTATTAGTCTGTGAGATCCTCCATGATATTTTCTAGCTTCTTAAGGGCAAAGATTCTTTGGCCTCTTTTTCTTTTTGTATCCTCAACATTTAACACAGAGCCTGGAACAAAGGCACTTAAATGCCCACATTAAGTAGGTACTTAATAAATTCTTATTGACTAACCTTTCAATAAATGAATTAAGCAATAAACATTTATCAAGCTTCCTATGTGTCAATCACTGTATTCAGCCCTGGAAATACAAAAAGAGCCTTAAGACATTCAAGGGGAGACAAAATGCAAATAAATATATACAAAGCAAACTATAATCAGGATAAATCGGGAATAATTAACAGAGAGCAAGCTCTGGAAATGAGAAAGGGTGAGAAAGACTTCTTACTTTCCAGCCTTATCTCCCATTACTCTTTACACATACTTAGGCTCAAGTCAGACCAAACTATTTACTATGCCTGGATCTTATCCTGCCCCCTTTCACATTTGGATATCCTTCCTTGTATGGAATGCACCATTTATTCTTGTTGAGATCTTTTTCCCCCAAGGCCCAACTTTAGGTGCCAACTTCTCCACTAAGTCTTCCCTGATTGTTTCAGTGGAAGATGATTTTCTATCCTCAGATTTTCCTCAGAGAGTTTTATCTGGATCTTTCCTTTCCCTCTTTCTCAATCAACCTTGCTTTATACATATCTGTAAATATCATGTCCTTTCCTCCATTAAACTGTAAGGACCATGAAGGCAGTCAGTTTTGTTATGTCATCTTCCTATGTCCAGTTCTTAGGATACAATAGGCACATAATTAATATTTGTTAAGTTGAACATGACACATAACCCAGTTGATAATTGGAATATTAACAATAAAACAAACAGGGACAAAACTTATGGTGGACATTTTCTCCTTCCCAAATATGGGAAGCAGACAGCAAAGGGAAGATTTAGCAATACTCACCTCATTAATAATAACAGCTTATATTCATTTATCATCAATCATCATAGAGCTCAAAGCACTTTATGATTTTTTTAAAAGAAAAAAAAACCCTTATTAATTCTTACAGAACATGCCTGGAAGGTAAGGTGAGGGTAAGCTATTATAGTATTCTACATATTAAAACATAGCTACTATTATAGCAGCTGTGTGGTACAGCTAGAGTTATAGACCTAGATTTGGGAAAAACTGAGTTCAAATCCAGTCTGAGATAATTTCAAGCTGTGTGAGACCCTAGGCAAGTTACTTAACTCTTTCTAAGTCAGTTTCCCCATCTATAAAGTGGGAATGATAACTCTCAGGGTTGTTGTAATATTGATAAAATACTTTGCAAATCTTAAAGCACTACACAAATTTTAAATATTTTTATTATTTATTACTAAGAAGAAGGAAAGGAGAAGGTAATAATTAAAGCCTACCTGGGGAAAAGACTCAGGTTTCCTGCTTCCTCTACTACTAATATCTTCGCTAAATGTTGATGGGTTTGGGGATGAATTTGTTCTTAGGTAGAATAGCATTCTCCAGAAGAACTGTAATCTCTCAAATTCAGAATGTCAAGCAATGTTATTGATGACATGAGATAGCAAAATGTCAAAATTATAAACTATTAACCCCAATAACCCTTACATGCTTTTAATAATTTTAGGAAGTATGGAGGAAAATAGAATAGTAAGAAAGGCTTTTTTGGACCCTCAACAAAATACTTAGAGAATTACTGGCTACTGAGCCACTGGGCCATGTTCTGTTCATTACAGAGTGATCTGATCCTGCTGTCATTCTTTTTTCTTTATGAGTTGTTTTAGTGATACTCAATCTCACATTGGATTAAAGTAACACCTTTATTTTGTATGATCATTCTGACAGTGAAATACAAAGTGGAAGTTAGGGTCTTAGGTGGAAGAAGAGGAAGGGAGGGGCTGGGTGGAAGTAAGGAGTCAGCAGGGTGTGAGGCCTGCGGGAAATGAGTCAGACTGGATCCCTTTTATGTATCTCACCCATTTCCAAAAAAGTGCAGCCACTAATTTCTAAAGACAGCTCTTGTCTATGTTGTTCAGATTGGCCTCAGAGCCAGCGCCGGGCTCCCGTGCTGCTGCTGAAGAGATAATCTCTGCCTGTAACTAGATAGGAAAAGCAGTGAGCTCTCCAGGACTCCACCCTGGCAGGTCTAAGCAGGACCTTAAGGTGTGTAAGGGAGGTAGCCATTCTCATCTATATAACTTCTCTCCTAAAAGGTGGTCCCAAGCCATCAGGTAAGTCTCACCAGGAAAGTAGAGAATTTGCAACTATACCTAAAAAAATATTGAAACATATATACTTTTTGGCCCAGTAATACCACTACCAACTCCATATAGCAAAGGGATTAAAGACAGAGGGAAAGGACTCATATGTACAGAAATATTTATAGCAGCTCTTTTTGTTGTAGCAAAGAATTGGAAATTGAGAGGATGTATATCAATTAGGAAATAGTTGGACAAGTTATAATAAATAGATGGGATGCTATTGTGCTATAAGAAATGAGAAGGTGATGATTTCAGTAAAAACGGGAAAGACTTTTATGAACTGATGCAAAGTGAAATAAACAGAACCAGAACATTCTACACAGTAATAGAAATATTGTAAAGATAATCAACCGTCAAAGACTGATCTGAGTAAACTCTGATCAATGCAATGACCTACCATAGTTCTAAAAGACTCATGATGAAACATGTTCAGCACTTCCAGACAGATAACAGATGGACTCAGATTGAAGACTGAAACATATTTTCTGTGTGTGGTGTGTGTGTCTCCCTGTCTGTCTCTCTGTCTCTCTCTCTCTGTGTCTCTGTCTTTCTATTTCTGTCTGTCTGTCTGTCTGTCTGTCTCTTGGCATGGCTGATGCAGAAATTTGTTTTCCATGACCATACATATTTGTAATGGATTTGTCTTCTCAATAGGTAGAGGAAAGGGAAAAGAGAGAAAAAAAATTGAAACTGAAAAAAAGAATAAAAAATATTTTTTAAAGAAATAGAGACAGAGACAGACAGAAAGACACACAGAGAGAAATTGGTAGGGAGGAAGGCTGGAGAGAAGGAAGTGGTGGGGGCAGGGGGAGGCTGGCTAAATAGCCAGAGTAGTTTAGGTAGCCCTGTTAAGTCCTGAATTGCTTTCAACCCAAGACAGAAGGAAAAATATGAATAAGCTTAAAACAAACAGGCATCAATGTTAAGGTCAAGGAAGCCTTCCTTTTCCTAAAGAACCAAGCTAGGGATGATGGCACTTGTTCCAAACTGGATTTTGTGACAGTATATTTCTTTATCTGCAGAAGGACTAAGGTGGAAATAAGTAGAGAGCAGGAAGTGGAGAACTTACCAGGGTCCTGAGCTCTGCCATCAAACTGCTGCTGCTCAGTGGAAAAGAAAAAGGAAATGAGAAGCACTTAGCAGTCACCCCACCTGCACACACATCCAAACTAGCATCTAGTCTTAATATCCAGAATTGTAATGTCCTTCACCTATTCTAGCCAAGGATAGTTCCTTGATTTAGAGCTCTTGTCCATCAACCAAACAACAAGCATTTATTGAGCACCTCCTGTTTACCAGGTTGGAAACAACTTAGTGGCTAAGTAAATAGAGCTCTGTACCTAGAGTCAGAAAGACCCGAGTTCAAATCTAGCTTTGGCCTCTTACTAGCTGTGTGATTCTGGATAAGTCACTTAACCTCCAAGAAGGAAATGACAAAACACACTTGTTTTTTGTTTGTTTGTTTTTTTGTTTTGTTTTCTTGGTCTTTGCCAAGAAAGCCCCATGATCATTATGCTATAGTCTACAGGGTCATGAAGAGTTGTTCATGAATGACTGGACAACAAAAATCTACCAGGTAACATCCTAGGTATTACAAACACAAGGACAAAAAATAAAAAGTCCTCACTCTCAGGGAGCTTATATTCTATGGGGAAGTCAATATGTACATGTATTTTATTCATTTGTTTTTCAGTTGTATCCAATTTGATCCTTGTGAAGCCATTTGGGATTTTCTTGGCAAAAAAATACAGGAATGGTTTGCTATTTCCTTCTTCATATGAGGAAACTGAGGCAGACAGAGATAAGGGACTTGGCCAAAGTTACACAACCAATAAGTGTCTGAGGTCAGATTTGAATTCAGGAAGATGAGTCATGTCCATAGGTAAATACATACATTATTATATACCAAAGAAATCCAAGTAGAAGTCAGCTATGCGAGTAGAAAATGATATAGACTGAATTTTAAAGTAAATGAGATGGGCAAGATATGGAGGAGAGGGGACAATTAAATAGAAGCAATGATATTTTAGAGAAAGCTTTAGTGGTGGTCCCTTTGAGAGTATATCTACAAAGTGCTTAGCCCAATGCCAGGCACAAAGTAGGCGTCTAATAAATATTTATCTCATACCCTCTTCCCTCTTCCCTCAAACCCTATTGATTGGAACGAGCTTAGCAGTACCAGGCTTAGAATGCTGCCAGTTTCTTCATTCTTCTTTGTTCTTAGTTCCCCAGTAGACTTTTCCTTTCTCCTAGTGCTAGGCAAAAGAAAAAATTAAAGGAAAGACTAGAAGGTATCTTCAAGAACTCTAGCATCAGCAATCTTGAAAACTCTAGGAAAACTGCTTCTAATAGGGCAGCAGCCTCATTAGAGCAGGCTGCCTCTGACATGGAGTGGCTCTCAGAACCCAGCAACTAGCTTTGAAAGGAAAGGCAGTTAATTGAGGATGATCAGAATCCTGTGAAACCCAGGAAGAAAAGGGGAAAGGAGGCTGCTACTTTACCTGTCCAACAATAGAGTCTGGGAGGATTGTCCACATGTTTGCTGGCCTACAGACATCCTAGAATGAAAAAAAGGAATACTGAGAATTAATAAGTGGGGTTAAGATGCTTCCCTGCCTAGAGGAATTTCCACTCTGCCTATTACCTGTACTCTCTTCCATGATAATATGAATTGATACAGGGATAAATAATTTGGGTAAAAAAAATGAATTGAATTGAAATTCATCTATTAAAGGTTGAATTTTGTTGTCATTTCCCCATCATAATAAGGGCCTCTAAATAGGATTGGGAGGGGGCTTAATATTTAAAGAACTAAATATTCTTCAGTTCCCAGTAGGAGATGCTAGATGATGCAAGCAAATGAAGAATCTTATATCAAGTTGCTGCATCCATCTATCCATCCAATAGACATTTTTTTTTTTTTGCTTTTTGCTGAGGCAAATGGGGTCAAGTGACTTGTCCAGGGTCACACAGCTAGGAAATGTTAAGTGTCTGAGACCAGATTTGAACACAGGTCCTCCTGACTTCAGGGCTGGTGCTCTATCCACTGCGCCACCTAGCTGCCCCTAATAAACATTTTTTGAGCAACTAACTACTGTGTACAAACCTCTGGGCTCTATGCTAAAGGAAAGAAAGATAAGGAAATTCTATAGTTGAAGTCAGAGAAGGAGGAAAGGGAAATACTCAAGAATAAAAATTCTGAAGACAAAAAGGGAAACAATTTCAATGAGGCAGAAAAATAAGACATGTCTGAAGAGACAAATGTGTATGCACAGGAAACCAACCAATTTAAAGGAAAAAAATATACAAAAAATGAAAATAAGGATAGGTAATAGAAAATGAATATAAAAGCATAGCATGGTTCTGTAAAAATAGTGTCAAGTGCTAAATAAAGCTCACAATGACCTGAGAGTGACAAAAAAGTTAAAGACAACAAAATGATGTGGGTTTTTGAAACTACACTGGAAGAAAAGATCCAAAAAAGGAGAGGATCTTTGGTTGGGAACATGTTAGCTAACAACAGAACAAAACCAATGCTCCTCAATTGTTACTTTGTTTCTGTTTCCTCTGACCTTGCACTGGGAATAATAGAACAAAATTGGCTAACAGGAGATGATATGTGAAATAAGTAAGGTCATAGCAGGAGAGTATCTGGTTACCCTCAAATAATTCAAGACAGCTGTCTCAGATGGACTATAACTTCAAGTACCAAAAGAACTAGTGTATATACTTGCTGTCAGTAATATTTGAAAGATATGGAGAATGTGAAAAGTAGCACAAGATTGGAGAAGAGCAAATGTTTTCTGATTTTCAGAAAAAGGAAAAAATCAGAATCTACAAACTATAGACTAGTCAGCTTGATTTCAATTCCTGAGAAATTCTAGAATGGATCATTATGAAGATGATTGGCAAACTTTTAGAAAGGAATGTAGTCACTATCAGTACTCAACATAGCTTCTCAAGAACAGATAATCCCAGGTTTCCTGCCCCATATCCAACCCAGAAGAGACAGAACCCAGAATATCTTCTTCCTATCTCTCTCCCCAACCAGCCCAGAGGATCCACATGATAAAGTCCCAGTAAACTCTTTTCCTCTTCTGATACTCCCTAAAATCACCTGCCTCCATTACCATCCATCCTAAAGGAGCAGTCAGGAAACAAAGAACCAATGTTGCTAGTCTTTGACTTGAAATGTTACTCAAGGGACAGCGTGAAAATTGTGAAGGAATCCAACTGAGAATACTTGACAAGGACCAAAAATAGAACATCAATTTGAAAACCAAAGGGAATTGCTCAAAAAGACTGCCAAGTGAACTTGATAGCACAAATGCTCTGTAGAAACTGTGGCCAATCTCCCTGGGCATCAAGATAGTCTGAAGAAGAATGTATCCCCAAGTGTTGAGGAAAATGTACTTACCTTCTTGCTATATATTCATAGTAAACAAAAACAAGATCCCCAGCCTCTTCTATATGGGGATTGCACATTTTAACTGCTCACCAATCCCCCATTACAATACAAAGATGACAACAGGAAATCAGCATTGAAAACCACTACTCAAGAATACTCAAGAAACCCCACTTTTTGGCAAAGAAGGTGATAGACTGAAGGCACAGAATGAAATAGACATGTTCAGATGCTATTCATATATCCTGTTTGTTTTTCTTGACAATACTTGTTTTTTACAAGGAAGAGTTTTTGGAAGGAGGGAAATGTATGTGAGGAACTGAAGGGGTAGTGATAGTGATACTAAAAAAGAAAGAAAAGAAAAAAGGAAAGAGTGTTTATGAAATATTTTTTAAATGTACAAAAGTGAGTGGAAGGAAATTTAGAAGGGGATTCAGACAAGCAGGGAAGGCTATATTGGAATTAATTTTATTATTTCATATGTATTTTTAAAAACTTTATCATGGGTCAAAAGATATGATAGTTTTCCTATGAAGAAATTAAAACCATTTCTAGTCATATGAAAATATGCTCTAAATCACTATTGATCAGAAAAATACAAATTAAAACAATTCTGAAGTACTACTACACACCTCTCAGATTGGCTAAGATGGCAGGAGATAATGATGAATGTTGGAGGGGATGTAGGAGAACTGGCACATTAATACTAATAACAATAATAATAATTGGTGGAGTTATAAACTGATCCAACCATTCTGGAGAGAAATATGGAACTATGCCCAAAATGCTATTAAACTGTACATCCAGAAGTGTCTCTACTGGGTTTATATCCCAAAGACATCATAAAAAAGGGGAAAAGACCCAGATGTGCAAAAATATTTATGGCAGCCCTTTTTGTAATGGCAAGAAACTGGGAACTGAATGGATGGCCATCAGTTGAAGAATGGTTGAATAAGTTATGGTATATGAATGTTATGAAATATTATTGTTCTGTAGGAAACAATCAGCAGAATGATTTCCGAGAGTCCTGGAGAGACTTACAGGAACTGATGCTAAGTGAAATGAGCAGAACCAGGAGATTGTTATACACGGCATCAGCAAGCAAGATTATGCAATGATCAATTCTGATGGACTTGGCTCTTTTCAACAACAAAGTGATTCAGGCCAATTCCAATGGTCTTGTGATAGATAGAGAGAGCCATCTGAATCTAGAGAGAAGACTGGATCACAACATAGTAATTTCACTTTTGTTATTATTGTTTGCTTGCATTTTGTTCTCTTTCTTATTTTTTTCCTTTTTTGATCTGTTTTTTTTCTTGTGCAGCATGATAAATTTGTAGGAGTTGTACATGTTTGATGTATATTAGATTGTTTGCCCTGTGCAGGAGGGGGGAAGAGATGGAAGAAAAATTTGGAGTGGAAGGTTTTGCAAAAGTGAATGTTGAAAATTATCTATGCATGTTTTGAAAATAGAAAGCTTTAATTAAAAATAAACTTTATCTAATAGAGATTCACAGTGTTGTGACTTTGCAAAAGGAAGTGTTCATGTTTATTGATTTTCATCCTATTTGTAATAAAAATGATTACTTTTTTTTTTTTTGCTGAGGCAATTGAGGTTAAGTGACTTGCCCAGGGTCACACAGCTAGGGAATGTTAAGTGTCTAAGAACAAATTTGAACTCAAGTCCTCTTGACTTCAGGTCTGGTGCTCTATCCACTGCGCCACCTAGCTGCCCCAATGATTACTTATTTTTTTAAAAAGATTATTTCTTTTTTTGATTAAGCTGGTAGAAGAGAATGTAATACATATAATTTAAGCTAGCTTTTAGCAACACTTTTGGGTAAATATCTAATGTTCTTGTGAAGAACATAGAGAAATGTAGATTACATAATACAATTAGATTGATTCAGAACTACTTGGATGATTGGACTAGAAAAAATAGTCATTAATGGTTTGATGTCAATTTGTCAGAAAGTCTCCAGTGAAATAGCTCAGGGATCTGTACTTGCTCCTGTTATATTGAACACTTTAATGACTTGGGTATGCTTCCCAACGATGGCATGATTACCCAATTTGTATGTGACACAAAGCAAGGAGGGTTAGGGAAGCACTGAATGACAAAATCAGGATCCAAGAGGATCTTAATAGGTTAAAGAACTGAATTAAATTTATATAAAATAAAATCAGTGGGGATAAAGATACTGTCTTACACTTAGGTTTAAAAAAATCAGCTTCATGAATACTTCAAGATAAGAGAAGCACGGATGGCTATCAATGTATCTGAAAAAGACCTAAAGTTTTCATGAATCAGCAGTATGATCTGGCAGCCAAAAAACCTAATGCAATCTTGGACTGCACTAAAAGAGATCTAGCTTCCAGAAATGAGAAAGCCACACTCCCTTTTCTCTTTGTCTTTATCAGATTTCACTTGGAGTTTTGTCTTTAGTTCTGGGTTCCTCAATTTAAGAAGTCATAGGTAACTGGAGAATGTCCAGAAAAAGGTAACTAGATAATAAGAGTCTTGAGTCCATGTCTTATGAAGAGCAGGTGATGGAACTGGGGCTGTTTAGCTTGAAGAAGCCCTGATGGAAATCTGAAAAGCAATGCCAAAGTCTTATCCTGAGGTCCAAAATATTACTCTAACATGTAAGTGCTGTGTCTTGAAAATCAGACAGAATCCAATTCAGTGACCTTCAGTCTTTGCTTTGTGTTATTCTTGAAAATGTTCTCTGGAGAGTGTAGCACCAGGACACTTTGCAGATTTCTGACGTTGTCATGGTATCCTTAGTGAGGCAAATATTTGACAGTCTATACTTATGAATCTTTTTTTGTTTTAAATATGTTTTTTGTGGTACATGAGATATCTCTATATCTACTACTATACACATTGAGTATTTTTTCTAAATGGTATCTTGTCAATCCCTTTTAGAGAAACTCAAGCTTTATTCTTTTTTTTTTTTTTTTGCTGAGTCAATTGGGGTTAAGTGACTTGCCCAAGGTCACACAGCTAAGATGTGTTAAGTGTCTGAGATCAGATTTGAACTCAGGTCTTCCTGACTTCAGGGCTGGTGGTGTAGTGGATAGAACACCTAGCTGCCCCAAAACTCAAGCTTTATTTAAGAGACTTTTCCCTGGAGCTTTTTCCTGGGGTCATAAATCATTGGATCAGAAATTTCATACCTTTTTTTCCATGTTATAGACCCCTTTCACAGTCTAGTGAAGTTTATGGACCCCCCTATTAAAATAATGTTTTTAAATATTGAAGGAAATGCTAAATTTCATTTAAAAGTTACTAAAAATAAAGATGAATTTTTTTCTATCTAACTTTACATAGCTTCTGAAATCTGTCCATGAAGTCCATGGATCCCAGGTCTGGAATCCCTAAAATTATATATATGGATTGGCCCTGATGCTAAGCAGCCTGCTTGATTCTGTACAGCAGTGGATCAATCCTGCTTTGTGGGGAGCCAATCCAGCCTATCAGTGGAATGATTCAGAATCACATAATTTGAAAATTATAAAGGACTTCAATGACTATCTAGTCCAACTCATGCACAAATTGAATCCCTGTTATAAAATATCAGACAAACAATCCTTCAGCTTCTGCTTGAAGATTTCCAAGAAAGAGGAAATCCACTGACTCATGAGATAGCCCATTTTCTTCTTGGACAATTCTAATTGTTTTTAATCAAGCCTAAATTGTATCTTTGAAACTTTCACCCGTTGTTCAGCCCTGTGGGACTAAACAGAATTTGTCCAATCCTTCCTCCAAAATGACAACCCTTCAAACATTTGAAGATAGCAATCATCTCTCCCTTGGAGTCTTCTTTTTTTTCCAGGCTAACTATTTAGCCTGGAATTAGCCTAAATTCATATTGTAGTATATCATATCTATGATAGCATATCATAGATTTAAGATCCTTTAACACACTGGTGTCTTCCACTGGACAGTCTGATTTTATCATTGTCCCTAAACTGACCACAATACTCCAGATGAAATCTGAGGAGGGCAGAACACAATGGGACCATCTCCTTATTTCTGGAAGCCAAACCTCTTTTAATGCATTCTGAGATTGTATTAGCTTTTTTTGGCTATTGCATCACAAACTGATTCATATTGAGCTTTTAGTCCACCAAAATTCCCAGATCTTTTAAAAAAGCAATTGCTGTCTAACTCTGCTTCCCCCAATTTATACTTGTGACAGTGACTCACTCATCATTGACATCAGTGCCTTACTCCAAAATGAATTCACCACAGGAAGAAAAAATATCTAGACCTGCGATTCTGTAGTTGGGCTTTGCATTGGCCACATGTGTTTCCTACACATTTGCTTCAAAAACATAGTCCCTCTAACTTTCTGCCTACTTTTCCTCTACTATAGACTCTCTGTGAATTTATGGGAGGGTGAACTTTGATTTTCATGGGCAAGGCTTTATAATTACTGTTCTTGCTATGCCATTTAGGTAAATGTCTTTAAAAAAAACTTAAATTATATATTTTTAGTGAGCAGAAATTGACTTTCTTTCCCTCCCATACCCAGCGTCCACAATTGAAAAAAAAAAGAAATTCCTTGTGTAAATTTTTTTTTAAAAGAATTAATCACACTTACTGGATGATTGTTAATAGCAATCACAGTAATTGGGGCTTATGGGTATAGTGTTGGGGGTTATTCCTAGAACTTGAGGTAGAAGTCACCTGTTCCTTTGGATATATAACCTGTCAGTTGAATACAAGTTGGGGGCCATGAGCCTACAGACACACACATACGTGCCCACATCATCATTACCTTTGATAGCCAGTATGCCTAATTACTTGAAAGTAAAGATATTTACTATAAAGCTTTGCTCCCACAAACCTGAAACCTACATCCCCCAAATGTGCTCAGTGTCAGGAAGGGTAAACTGGGAATATATATGTGTGTGCACATAGAGAAGCAGTCAGTTTGTGGACTGCTGGGCCCAGATATCCTGTCTCTTTTCATGGTGTCTTTATGCTGCTCTCTGCCAGGTAGGTGGTTCAGCCAAATTCCCCAAACACAACTCAAATCTCATGTCCCAGGGCTAATTCTCTCTTGAATTCACAATCAGCTCTTTTACCTGCTGCCTTTTCTTTGAATCCCTGGGCCTTTGTCTTGTTGGATGTAATGTTTCCTATGGGAGAGCAGCCCCCCTAAAAGACAGTGGGTTTTATAAGAAAGCAGAGAAATCTCTCTGACCCCTGGCTATCATCTGGAAGGGGAACAAGGGAAAAGGTCCAAACGGATTCCATCTCAAGAGCTGAGTTGTTATTTTTTTCCCCATAGCTGGCTCTCCTCCAAACTACCAGAGGTCACATTCTCCAAAGCCCTCCTGCCCTGGCTGGTCCAGAGCTTTTTAAAGGCCACAGGAGAGTGGCTAATGTTCATCTGGCCAAGTGGCAAACTGAATTCCATTAGGGCAAACATCCTGCGTCCTAAAGGGGCAACAAGTCGCAGACCTCTCTTTGCACTTCATGTAGTAGTTAGCAATGACTTCGGTAATTTCAACGATCATACTGGGGGAGGACAAATAAATTAATCAGGGGGTGTCATGACCAACTCTCTCCCCGCTGCATGTAAATAATGGTTCTGTGTACATGTATACATGTTTTTGCCTTGGGACTCCACTGCTTTACCCTGATTCAGGTGGCCAGCCACCTGTGACCCCTGTTTTCGCCTCTGGGAAATACTGCTTTATCCCAATCTGGCTCCGGCCTGCATTTGTCTCTGGAACTTCCTGGGGACCCCCAGATCCAGCCTGCCCTTCTGGGCCTTCTGTCTTTGCTCCCCACCTCACCCCAACAGCTCCAATCCAGATCACCTGCTTATGGCTTTCTCATTTTGTAGTTTTGTGTTGGACTGTATCTTCAGCTTCTCCTTCCTGGTATGAGACAGACCTTCTGCCACAAGGTTGGCCATCAAGAAGGGGTCCTGGACCACCTAATCCCCTCCCTCTCTCAAAGGCATTTTTGCAGTTGTTGATAATCTACCTGAATTTATTACTCAGTAGTAAGCATACTCCTCCCTGGTCATAGTCCCTTTCCCAGTGATTTGGAACCTCTGCCAGTCTTTGTACAAAATTTCTTCCCTGTCTCCCACTTCTTACTCCTGTCCTGTCACTTCTTAACCTGACCCCTCCCAATAACCCCTTCCAGATCTAGCCACCTCTGCTCTCTAGATTGCCTGTTCCATAGTTAAAAATTCTGCTTTCATCTAAAATCGTTTCCTTTCTCCTTCCATTTTCTTCCATTTGCTGTGACTGGCTCCTTCTGGATGCACAGGATTCCTGGCCATCCTTTCCAGCACTGGCTGTACTTTCACTCACACCCACAACTCACTGACTATGGGGGGGGGGAGTCAGAATACTCTTTGATCTCTATGACCTTATGGAGATTCTACTTTTTCTACTACCAATTTGTAACCTCGCCTCCTGGAAGGCTGATTCAATCTATATTTACTACCCAGTCAAGATCCTGGTAGCTTTCTCTACTGACCTCCAGAATGCTCTTATTTTCTCAGTGAGCTTAGCACATACATACATACATACATACATACATACATACATATGTACACACACATATATATATATTACTGATACTCCCTTAAACACCCTAACTTTCAGTTCTTCATTGCCAGGCATTGTTCATGAAACCTGACCATTACCATGTTCATGAAACCTGAAATTCTTGAATCAGATCATAATCTTTTATCATTTCATCTGCCTTATAACCTCTAAACCTGTTCTTTGTCTTTATATAATTTCCATTCCCTTAACTTATTGGTTCTTTTCCAGGCTATCAGCTCAATATTTTTTTTTCCTTTCCCCACCTTGACCTCTTAGTGAACCAGTTCATCTCTATCTTATCTTCTATTTTCAAGTTCCTTATCCCTCTTTGGCTGTCATCAATCAAGCCCTGCCAAGCCTTTGAATTACTCCCACCATCCACTGCCTTTACTCCTATTTGTATGCTGATGAATGAAACTGGAGAAAAGCACAAAACTGCGCTGAGATCACTACAAATTTATGTTGCATACTCTCAACTAATTCCTTGCAAGAGTAACACAATTCTTTTATGCTTCTCTAATTGATTCATCATCCTACTCATAACAATGAATTTTCCAAATTTTTTCATTACTCCTCAAACCACCTATGTGTTCTCCAATCTTAAAAAAAAATCTTTTCATCTATTCAGTCTTCTATTATCCTATATTTCTTCTCCCTTTTGAAGTTTAATCCCTTAAGAAAGCCATCTACTTCCTTTCCTCCCACTTCTCATTTTAATTCTCTGGTGTTACTTGTGATATAATTCAACTAACTGTTCTATCATTAATCAATAAACATTTGTTTATAATAAATAGTCTTTGCTCAGTCCTTATCCTTGACTTCTCTACAACCTTTAACACTGTTAATTGACATTCTCTTCTCCTTGATTCTTTTTTCTCTCTAGAGTTTTGTAATTCTTCTTCTACCTCTCTAATCTCTCAATCTTCTTTGATAGACTTTCTTCTAGGTCATACTTTTTAATTAGGGGTATCTCACAGGGTTCTGTACTGAATCCTCTCTCTTATCCATCTGAACTATTTCACCAGATTATCTCATCAGTTCCCATGGATTTAATTATCATCTCTATGAAGATGATTTTCAGATCTGTTTATCCAGATCTAACTTTTCTCCTGACCTCCAATATCTCCAACCACCCTTTGGTCATCTCCCAAAGATATCTTAAACTCAACTTATAAAAAACTAACCTCATTATCTTTCTCCCAAAACCTTCCTCTCCCCAAAAGATTTACAAGTGAATTCTACCAAACATTTAAAGAACAATCAATTATATTCAAACTATTGGGGAAAATAGGGTAAGAAGGACACACATATGGTGCTAATACTGAAACCAGGAAGGGTCAAAAGAGAGGAAGAAAATTATAGACCAATTTCCCTAATGAATATTGATGCAAAAATATTAAATAAAATATTAGCAAAGAGATTACAGCCACTTCTCACCAGGATAATACATTATGACCAAGTAGAATTTATACCAGGAATGCAGGGACTAGTTCAATTGACTATATCAATAACCAAACTAATAGAAATCATATAATTATATCAACAGGTGCAGAAAAAGCATTTGACAAAATACAACACCCATTCCTATTAAAAACACTAGAGAGCATAGGAATAAATGGAGTTTTCCTTAAAATGATAAATAGCATCTATCTAAAAGTCTCATATGCAATGGGGATAAACTAGATCCCAATAAGATTGGGGTGAAACAAGGCTGTTCACTATTGGCATTACTATTCAATATTATATTAGAAATGTTAGCATTAGCAATAATAGGAGAAAAAGAAATTGAAGGAATTAGAGCAGGTAATGAGGAAACAAAATTATCACGCTTTGCAGGTGATATGATGGTATACTTAGAGAATCCTAGAGAATCAACTAAAACACTTCTAGAAATAATTAACAACTTTAACAAAGTTGCAGGATACAAAATAAATCCACATAAATCATAAGCATTTCTATATATTGCCAACAAAGCCCAGGAGCATGAGATAGAAGAGAAATTCCATTTAAAATAGCTGTAGATAATATAAAATATTTGGGACTCTATCTGCCAAGAAAAATCCAGGAATAATAGGAGCACAATTACAAAACACTTTTCACACAAATAAAGTTAAATTTAAATAATTGGAACAATATCAAGTACTCATGAGTAGGTCAAGCTACTATAATAAAAATGACAATTCTACCTAAATCATTCTATTTATTCAATGCCATACCAACCAAACTGCCAAGAATTGCTTTATAGAACTAGAAAAAATAATAAAATTAATATGGAAAAAAGAAAAAGATCAAGAATTTCAAGGGAATTAATGAAAAAAATGCAAATAAAAGTGGTCTGGTACTGTACCAGAACTAAAACTAGATTATAAAGCAGCAGTCATCAAAATCATTTGTTATTGGCTAAGAAATAGAGCAGGGGGTCAGTGGAATAGGTTAGGTTCAAAAGATGCAATAGTCAATGACTATACTAATCTAGTGTTTGATAAACTCAAAGACTACAGCTTCTGGGATAAGAATTCGCTATTTGACAAAAGTTGCTGGGAAAATTGGAAAATAGTGTGGCAGAAACTAGGCCTTGAGGGTTGAAACAATTCATGATTTAAACATAAAGGGTGATACTATAACAAAGTTAGGAGAACAAGGGATAATTTACCTCTCAGATCTTTGTAGAAGGAAGGAAATTTATGGCCAAAGAAGAACTAGAGAACATTATGAAATACAAAATGGATAATTTTGATTATATTAAATTAAACTGTTTTTGTACAAACAAAAATCAGTGCAGTCAAGAATCGAAGGGAATTAGAAAACTGGGAAAAAAAACTTTTACATCCAAGGATTCTGATAAAGGCCTCATTTCTAAAATATATAGAGAATCGACTCAAATTTATAAGAATATAAACTATTCTCCAATTGGTAGTCACAGGATATGAACAGATAATTTTCAGATGAAGAAATTAAAGTCATTTTTAGTTATATGAAGAAATGTTCTAAATCACTATTGATTAGAGAAATGCAAACTAAGACAACTCTAAGGTACCACTTCATACCTCCCAAATTGGCCAAGATGTCAGGAAAAGATAATGATGAATGTTGGAGGGGATATGGGAAAACTGGGACACTGATACATTATTGGTGGAACTGTGAATGGATCCAAATATTCTGGAGAGCAATTTGGAACTATGCTCAAAAAGTTATCAAACTGTGCATACTCCAGCAGTGTTTCTACTGGGCCTATATCCCAAAGAGATCTTAAAGGAGGGAAAGGGACCCACATGTGCAAGAATGTTTGTGGCAGCCCTTTCTGTAGTGGCTAGAAACTGGAAACTGAGTGGATGCCCATCAATTGGAGAGTGGCTGAATAAATTACGGTATGTGAATGTCATGGAATATTATTGTTCTATAAGAAACGACCAGCAGGATGATTTCAGAGAGGCCTGGAGAGACTTACATGAACTGACACTAAGTGAAATGAGCAGAACCAGGAGATCACTGTCCATGGTAACAAGATTATATAATTAATATAACATATGAATGTTCAACAATGAGGTGATTCAGGACATTTCCAATAGACTTGTGATGGAGAGAGTCATCTGCATCCAGAGAGAGAACAATGGGGACTAAATGTGGATCATAATATGGTATTTTTGTTGTTGTTGTTTGTTTGCTTGGTTTTTTTCTCTCATTTTGTCCCCTTTTTGATCTAATTTTTCTTGGGGCAGCATGGTAAATTTGGAAATATATTTAGAAGTAAAAAAAAGTAACAGTTAACACCCCCCCAAAAAACCCTTCCCCCCTTCCAAAATTCCTCCCAATTATTGTCAAGGGAAGTGCCAGTCTCCCAATCACCCAGGCTCATGACCCTGGTATCATTCTTAACTCTTAACTCTACCTCATCCCCCCCATATCCATTCTGCTGCCAAGTCCTACCAATTCTCCCTTTGTAACCTCTTTTACATTGGTCCCCTTCTCCCTCCTGACATTGCCTGGTACAGGCCTTTATCACTTCACATCTGGACTGCTGCAATAGACTTATGTTTGGTCTCCCTATTTCAAGTCTCTCTCCACTCAACTGCCAATATAATCCTCCTAAACTGAAGCAGGGACTAGTTCACCCCAATTTGTTCAGCAAATTCAGTGATTCCCTATGAGCTCCAAGATTAAACATAAAATAAAATAAAATACACTGTTTACCTTTGACAACCCTTCATAACCTGCTCCCTTCCTTCTTTTCTAAACTTCCCTCCCCTCAATTTACTCTATGATCCAGAGACACACTGGTTTCCTTGCTGTTCTTCCCTCAAGACACCCCCAATTCTGTGCCTTTTCCTTGGCTATCCCCCCTACCTAGAAAGCACTCTTTCCTCACCTCTGCCTTTTGGCTTTTTGGGTCTTCACCTCTCAGCTAAAATCTCACTTTCTGTAAGAAGCTTTTGCATTCCCCTTAACACTTAGCTTAGTCACTTAATACACACTTCTTGACTTTATTGGTTGACATATATGTGCACAATATTTCCCTAATAGAATGTAAGTTCCTTGAGAGAAGAAATTTTCAGTTTTTTAAAAATTTCCAGCACTAGCATAGTGCCTGGTCCATAGTAGGTCTTGAGTAAATGTTTGATTGCTTGATACATGCCATAGCAGCTAGGTGAATTATTTACTGTTACTCTATTTTCTAAAGTCAGAGATATAATTATTTTTCTGACTTATTTCCTGTATTTGGCTCCTTACCAGTGGCAAGACTTCTATTAAGTTCTGTGTAAATTATAGTAATGTCTTGCTTCACACCATCCCTGAGACCTTATCTACCTCTCTGTGATTTGTGATCTCCAAAGCCAAGAAAAGATGGCACAGGGTTAAATACATTCTTTAGCTAGTTAAAGTCTGATTTGATTGAAAGTCCATCAGAAGCTAGTAGTGTAAGTGATAAAAAGTAGATAAAGAGAAAAAAGAAAAGAGAAGGAAGAAAATGGGGAACAGAAAGGCAGAAAGATAAACCATAAAGGGAGAGATAAGGGAGACGTGATGATTCACAAGACAGATGAGGTTCATGGGAGTTAAAACTGGAAGGGACCTTGGAAGCCATCCTGGTCAACCCAAGACTTTTTGATGAGGAAACAAAAGGCCGAGGAAAAATGAACAGATTTAATGAAGGAGTAAATAAAAGAGCCAGTCATGGGTAGGCAGAGCAAACATAATAAAAATGACAATACTACCCAAACTAATCTACTTATTTAGTGCCATACCAATCAAACTCCCAAGAAATTATTTTACAGATCTAGAAAAAATAGTAGCAAAGTTCATTTGGAAGAACAAAAGGTCAAGGATCTCAAGGGAATTAATGAAAAAAAAGGCAGATGAAGGTGGCCTTGCTGTACCAGATCTAAAACTATATTATAAAGCAGCAGTCATCAAAACAGTTTGGTCACTGGCTAAGAAATAGAGCAGTCGATCAGTGGCACAGGATAGGATATCAGGACAATCTAGGCAATAACCTTAACAATCTAATATTCAATAAACCCAAAGACCCCAGCTTTTGGGATAAATACTCACTATTCGGCAAAAACTGCTGGGAAAATTGGAAACTAGTGCGGAAGAAATTAGGGCTTGACCCATACCTAACACCACATACCAAGATAAGATCTAAATGGGTTCATGATCTAGATATAAAGAGGGACTTTGTAAGCAAGTTAGAGGAACGTAATATAGTTTATCTCTCAGACCTATGGAGATGGAATAAATTTATGTCCAAAGAAGACCTGGAACTCCAAATTGAACATCAGATGGATAATTTTGATTATATTAAGTTAAAAAGTTTCTGTACAAACAAAACAAATGCAGACAAGATTAGGAGGGAAGCATCAAATTGGGAAATCATCTTTACATTCAATGGTTCTGATAAAGGCCTCATTTCTAAAATATATAGAGAATTGTCTCATATATATAAGAATTCAAGCCACTCTTCAATAGATAAGTGGTCAAGGGATATGAACAGACAATTTTCAGATGATGAAATTAAAACCATCTCTAGTCATATGAAAAGTTGCTCCAAATCACTATTGATCAGAGAAATGCAAATTAAGACAATTCTGAGGTACCACTACACCCCTGTCAAATTGGCTAAAATGACAGGAAAAGATAACGATGAATGTTGGAGGGGATGTGGGAAAACTGGGACACTAATACATTGTTGGTGGATCTGTGAACGGATCCAACCATTCTGGAGAGCAATTTGGAGCTATGCTCAAAAAGTTGTCAAACTGTGCATACCCTTTGACCCAGCAGTGTTTCTACTGGGCCTATATCCCAAAGAGATCTTAGAGGAGGGAAAGGGCCCCACATGTGCAAGAATGTTTGTGGCAGCCCTTTTTGTAGTGGCTAGAAACTGGAAACTGAAGGGATGCCCATCAGTTGGAGAGTGGCTGAATAAATTATGGTTTATGAATGTTATGAAATATTATTGCTCTGTAAGAAACGACCAGCAGGACGATTTCAGAGAGGCCTGGAGAGACTTGCATGAACTGATGCTGAGTGAAACGAGCAGAACCAGGAGATCATCATACACAGCAACAACAGTATTACATGATGATCAATTCTGATGGACATGGCTCTCTGCAACAAAGAATTGTCTCAAACCAGTTCCAATTGTTCACTGAAGAAAACCATATACACCCAGAGAGAGGGATATGAAATATGGACACCACGTAACATTTTCATGATCTCTATTGACATTTGCTTGCATTGTGTTGCCTTTCTCTGATTCTTTTTTTTTCTTGTAGATAGGATTTTTCTTGCATAACTTCTCAAGCATTTCAACATTATTAACATGTAGTGGACTTCCTGCCATCTAGGGGAGGGGAGAGGACTGGGGGTAAAATTTGTAATGGAAAGCTTTGTAAAGATCAATGTTGGGAAACTACCCATATACATGTTATACAAATAAAAAGCTTTAATAAAAAAAAAAGAGCCAGGACTTGGATGTAGCATCTCTAAAAGTAGACTGGAGAGAAATGTTGGCTTCAGACGTTCCCAATCTGCTGGTTTGCTCTTTGTGCTGGAGGCAGGAACTTGAGCTGCTTTTTTTCATAGCTTCTGACCTTGGTTCTCCAGCTGACAGCTGGATGGCCCAGATGACCGGGTCTGTTCCTTATCTCCTGGATTCATAGCTGAAAGGAGGCTACTTTGAAGCCAGTTAAGCAATGAAGCTGCCATGTTGAGGGCTGCAATCTGACATTCACCGTTCTTTGAAATAGTATGGTTTAATGTCACAGAGCTAGTACTGAATTTTATTCCCAAGCTAACAGCTTAAAATGTTCAAGAATCCCTTGAGAAGGTCATTGCCTTATGATCTAAGAAACAGGACAAAGCCCAAATCACCTCACTCTTTTGACTCTTGACTTTGATCTTGGGATTCACTTCTCAACTGAGCTTCTGGTCCCATGGTCCAGCTTAGTGCATCTTCCCCTTGACCTGGGATTTGCAGGGGATCAGTCTTTTTCCCAAGGGATTTCAATATCTTAACCACAGAGAAAGGTACTCAGCTAATTTAGAAAGGAAGGAGGAGAGACCAAGAAAGCAGATAGAAACAAAGGAACAAACTGTCTTGAAATGCTTGACATTTTTAGGTGCTCTGAGCCATTCTGAAGGAAGAGCCAGATGGATAAACTTTCTTACTCATCCTCCTTTTCTCTCCAAGAATACCAAGTCAACAGGTCCCTGTGAATAGCTTCCATTATGGCTCTGCAAAGCCATAGACCAAAAGATTCAGGTATGTATGGAGTGATGAGCTCTTCAGCACAATTCAACCTGGTTCTCAGGTTACATCATGCTGGTTTGTACTTGTTAACATTTTATTTTATTTTATTTTATTTTTGTGTGTGTATTAGTTTTCTTGAGTCATCAGTGGCACTGCCTTAAGAACAAATGTGATTAAAAAGATCCAGCATGAACAAACATAGCTAGAGACAGACTACCTAAATAGTGAGGGAGATCAGACTGCAAAAGCTTTCTCTTTAAGGCCAAAACTCTCCCAGGAATGTTGTAATGCTATGAATCATGGATTTCTGAGAACCATAATCTCAGAATAATTAAAATGTCAGGAGCCCTAAAGGGCAATGGAAGGATGCATGACTGTTGTTAAGTAGACTGAAGCATGTCACCAAGGATGACTAGTATGTTAGAATTGGTATAAAAAGCAGTCAGTTTGAATTCAAGAAACATTCACTAAGCAATAAGCAAGACACTGCAGTAGGTGCCGGGGAGACATCTTAGAAGACACGTGACTAGAAAAGGGGGTGAAAGAGTCATATATTGAGAGTAGAAGAAGCAGATGGTCCAACCATTCCAGAAAACAACCTGCAATTATTCTGACAAAGTGGACTGTTTGATCCCAAATTCTACTACTAGATGTATACCCTCAGGGGTCAAAAATACCCAAAGGTCAAACATATACCAAAATATTAATAATGTCACTTTCTGTTGGTTTTCAGTAACAAAGATGTAGAAACAAAGTAGACAATCATCAATCAGAGAATGGATATAAGTATATTGTGATATGTACATATAATAGAATATTTACTGTATTAGAAAAAATGATCAATACGAAAAATTCAGAGAAACAGAAAACTTGTATGAATTGATGTCAACAGAACTAAGCAAAAGCAGGAAAACAAAATTCACATTGACTACATGATATAAATACAAACAAAACAGCAATAAGTGTTATTATAATGACTAAGCTTGGACCAAAAGAAAAAATGAGAACATACACCTCTCTCTCTCTCTCTCTCTTTTTTTTTTTTGCAGAGGTTGGAAACTAAGGTTATATAACATTGAATGTACACTCAGACCTGGTTGATGCATTCGTTTGTTTTAACAAACTGCTTTTCCCCTCTCTTTTTTTCATTCTTTGATAGAAAGGATGGGAAGGCAGGGGAGAAATATTCAGAAATGAAGGTGATATAAAAAAAAGATATCAGTATGAAATTAAAAGTTTTATAAAGAAGTACTTTTTAAAGAAAGGTTATAAACAGCATGAATACACCTGTCCAGAAGATATTAAAAGAGCCAAAGGAAGACCTTTCTTTTAGAAAAATTCTTCTTAAAGATGTGGACAAAAATTTCACAGAATGAAAATATAAGGACAGACTATGATATATTCTATTGGAAGAATCACACATACTGGTAAGAGCATGGATTCATCAAAGAATGTTCTTAATCAATGTTCTTAAGTTTTAATCAATGTCCTCCAGTCTTTATCACATATGCCTGTCCTGGATCGCTTTGATGATAAATCCCTGGCGTTCAGAGACCATGTTTAGATTTCTCTTGAATACGCCCATTAGCATAATAGTAACTAGTATGAGCCTTTATCCTCAAAGAAGCTTCATTCATGGGGGCTGGACTGGTTATTTGGCTTCTGGTATCAACAAAGACTTTCTCAGAAGGCTCCTTTCCAATTTCCTGAGACTTGAAGCCATTACATCCTATGCAATACTTTTTACTTTGATATGACCATTATCTCATCAAGGTGAGCAGTGCCTTAATTGAGACATCTCACCACCCCTATTCACCTTCTCATTTGCTGGGATTATTATCCAGGGCTCTCCATAAGTCCTCCACCCCACATGCTGGAAGACTTCCACAAGTGTGGAATATTCCATGGAGAATGGCAAAGTACTTGGGATGTTTACTTGCCATTCCTCCCTCTCACTCTATAACCCACCCAATTCTTTTTTTACAATTACTCATACTTATGACAACATCTTTTATACTCTTTGTTTTAACCTTTTCATAACACACTGCATGTAGATCTGGTAGAAGGGGGAAATTAAGGCATTTACCTTCTAGGCCATCTGCAAAGGAGCCAGCCCAAGGTACTGAGCAGGAGAATTCCAGTCACTGTTAATACAACCACAAACCAAGCTTCTGGAGCCCAGTAGTCCTCATTTTTAGTCACTAGCAAGGGTGTAGGTGAAGAAATCTGAAAACAGAGATGGATACACCAGGAGGAATCAGGCAAGGCTTTGGGGAATTGGCAAAGCAAGAGAGGAAAGACCAGACCAGGGACTGGTCCATGCTGGGGAGAGGAACCTCACCATCGGGGGATTTGTGCTCGTGGTGGGCGCAGTGGTCATCCAAGGAATCACGTGGACAATGACGATGGCCGTGGTACTGAAGAGGGGCAGGGTAGGTCCATTGTCAGTCACACGGACCAGAAGCTCATAAGTGTGGGGGTCCAAGGGCCCATCAGGCTGAAAGGAAAAGGTGTTGTGGAGTAGAATATTGTCCTTCAAGTAGAACCTTCCATTGCTGTTTCCTACCAAGGAAAGGCATAAAATGGGTCACCTTCTCCTGTCTCTTTTTTTGGCTTTCTTCCCCATTAGAATGTAATTTCCTCCTCTCAACAGATGAATCATACCTCTCTCCCAGGAGCTAGTGGCCCACCCGCTGTCTGCCAAAGCTCAGCACCGGCAATATCTTGCTCCATCGGGTGTGTGTGTGTGTGTGTGTGTTGGGGGGAGTCAAAAGAGATGACTACAGCTCTACTTTTTTCCACCTCTGCACCTCTGTCACCTGCCCCAGCCCCAACATGTCTCTTCCTGGGGCAAAGGGACAGGTTAAAATCTCTGAGGGCTGTCCCACACACAACAATGCCCAATTGGCCTGGGCATCTTAGTTGGGGATAGTGCTGGCTCTCCACCAGCTCTGAGACTCTGAACATGGAATCTGCACCTGCAAGAATCAGGGGCTCCTACAAAGACCAGCCAATCAGGGTTTAACACTCCCAGGAATCATCTGAAGTGAGATCCTAATGATTTCTCATACCCTACTTGAACCCAACTCCTGATCTGCCTTTAGAGTAGCTTGGAGGTCACTGTCCTAGAGTCTCTCACTCCAAGGGACCTTGTGTCTCAAGGTACAAGATTTCTCCCTGGGATCTCCTTCTACTTGCCCCAGTGGCCCCAGGCACCAGAACAACACTATCCTGTTACATTCTGTCCTCTCTAAAACCACCCCTCCCAAACAGATCCAAAGGCTTAGAGTCCCAATCCATCAGCCCTGACCTCCAACAATGGTGAAAGAGAATGCTCCGGGAGCTTGCCCTGGTATGTCCCTGTCTGAGCACATCAGCGTTGTCACCTCTGCATTGATGCTTGGGGCAGAAGAGATGGTGAGCTCTTGGAATGGGGGTTCACATTCTGGAGCATGGTCATTCACATTCTACAACAAGATGGCAGGGGGTTCAGGGTCCTCCTTTCTGACTCAAAGGAAACAGCTTCAGAGCCTGAAAGGCAACATCCCAGTCCCTTTCTGGAAATGGCAGCCCCCCTTTTCCAAAAAGGGGCAAAGGAAGTAAATCAGGGAGATTGTGAGGGGGATCTCCCAAGTTCTGGGCTCAAGGGGAAACTCATCCTTCTGTTGGTGTAAGGAGGGAAGAGATTATTTCTACTATGGAGCACTGTTGGGCTATAAAATAGTTTCTCCAACATCTTGCAGAATAGTAGTATTGTTGTTGGAGGAAAGGACACCTTGGAAGAAGACCATCAATGTAGAGGTGGAAGTAGCCTTTAAGGACATCTAGTCCCACTCCCCTATTTTACAGATGAGGAAACTGAGACCCAGGGAGATTTGGGAATTTGCCAAAGTTAGGCCAGGTAGAAAGGCCAGCCAGGATCTTCACATGGGGACCAGGACTGGGGCAGAGTTTACCTGAACCTCAATGGTGACAGTACAAGAGCCTGACCGGCGATGTGTAGGATCCTGGTCCTGGTCTCGGTCGGTCAGAAAGATCACCAGCAGATATATCTTCTGTTTTTCATAGTCCAGGAAGGTCAGAAGATGGAGTTTACCTGGAAGTTAAGAGTTTGGCCTCCTCAACTTCCCAAGCCCAATCCTAACTTGCCTCCCAGGCTCTCTGTCTCAGAGGCACCATGGTAGGATGGAGAGCAAACCACCTCTAGAACCCAAAGTCTTGGGTTCTTACTTTCTGTGTGACCAGAGGTAAATCACTTAACTTTTCAGAGCTTCTTTTCCTTCATTTGCAAAACAGAGATAATGAAGAGGGGTTAAATGACTTACCCAGAGTCCCACAGCAAGTGTCAAGTGGCTGGGACGAGATTTGAACTCAAATCCTCCTGACTCCCAGGCCTGTATTCTATCCACTAAGCCACCCAGTTGCCCCAATAGGAGCCTTTATTAAGGACTTTGACAAAGCCCTGTGATAACTGACCTGAAAAGTTCTGCCTCTTAGCATTCTTATGAGGAATGTGCTTTGTAGCCCTTAAAATAATAGAGTTGGGAATTATTAATTCCCCTCTTCTTTTCCCATCATACACATGAGGGAGGCTAGGAGAATAAAAGCCACCTGGAGGACCAGTGATAATGAGAGAAACTGGGAAGTGCCCCAAAAGGGCTTTTAATCTTGTTTGTGTTTGACATCTTTGGCAAGTAAATCCCATGGGCCCCTTCTTAGAAAAATGTTTTTAAATGCATAATGTAAAACACAGAGGATTCTCAGAATAATGTTTTTAAATGCATAATATAACACAGAGGAAACTGATAATATGGAAATATAATTTGCAAAATTAAAACAAAACAAAGCCAAGATTGTGGAGTCCAAATTAAGAATCTACAACTTAGGGAAAGGGGCAAGTTTTCTTAAGCTTGAGGTGGAAGGTAGATACCACTGTGAGGGTCAATGTAGAAATTAGACGATGGGTCTGAAATGTGGTACTCAATGCTGTTGGGTGGATAGTCGCGGTCTGAGCCCAGGACAGTGCCAATCAGCTTGCCACGCGGAGCATCTTCTTTGACCAGGAATATGTGAGCAGGACAGATTGGAGAATACTCATTTACGGGGGTCACTGTCACCAGCACTGGCACCTGGCCTGGGTTAGGGGTGGGAGAGACAGGAAGCTTAATTGAGGTCATTTCTCCCCAATTTCCCACTGTGAGTAGCAGCACTTCAATGTCCTGCTGATGACTGAAATGATAGTCTTAACCCCAGGAAATACTTGAATTGAGGAGACCAGCCCCCTATTTTGGGAAGTCTCCATTCTCATGGAGGAAACTTTTTCCTTGAGGAACAGCTGGTATGAGAGGGAGATGGGGTACCTGCCCTTTAGGAACTAAGGGCTGAGGAAGGGGGGAGTTCTTGCCCTTTGGAAATCACAGGTCAGAGAGAGAGACAGACAGAGAAACAGAGACAGAGACAGAGACAAAGAAAGAGGCAAAGAGACAGAGAGAGACAGAGAGACAGAGAGACAGAGGAGGGGGCACTGTCCCCATCCTCAGGGAGTTCCTGAACCCAGGGGCTAGATGAGATCCCTCTAAGAGGAAAAAATTCGTACCAAGTGGGAAGCTCCCTAATTATAGGTTACAAGGTAGTAAATTGAGACCATTGGTGTACAAGAAATCTAAGACTCTGCAGCAGGATATTGTTTGTGCTTGACATCTCTGGCAAGTAAATCCCATGGGCCCCTTCTTAGAATAATGTTTTTAAATGCACAATGTAAAACACAGAGGATTCTCAGAATAATATTTATAAATGCATAATATAACACAGAGGAAACTGATAATATGGAAATATAATTTGCAAAATTAAAACAAAACAAAGCCAAGATTGTGGAGTCCAAATTAAGAATCTACAATTTAGGGAAAGGAGCTGGGAGGCGAAATAGGTCCTGACAACTCTCGAGCCAATGGCCCTCTCACCCCAGGAAAGTAGGAAGTGGGATGAAGCCCAGGCCCAACAAGACTCACTGGTTTGGGGAGGTTGGCCACTATCAGTCACCAGGACGGTGGTCTTATACTGAACATCAGGTGCAGATGAGTCATAGTCTAACGTGTTGTTCACCTGCCCAAGGGAGGAGAGAGGGGAGGGAGAAGAATCTCAGGTGCTGGACAGGTCTGCCAGCCAGCAGGATTAATACCACCCCAAATTCAGGAGAAGTTAATGTGTTCTGGGGGCAAAAAAGGCTGAGAGAGTTTCTCACATATAGCACTGGGGGGAACCATCCACTTTCTACACCCCTCACTGCAGACCTTTTGCTCTTTAACATTCCCACAAAAAGTCACCCCTATACTGAGGACGGGTGTTGAATTAATAGCACCTCACATTTATATTGTTCATTAAGATTTATACATGATAACTTCTTTGGTTCTCACAAGTACCCAATGAAGTAGCTTACCTCACTTTACAGATGGGGAAATTGAGCCTGGGAGATTTTAAATGACTTGAATTGGGTCATACAACTGGGAAGTGTCTGAGGGAGGATGTGAACCCAGTCTTCCTGCCCTCAAATCTGTCTCACTACCACTGTGCCTCCTTCTGCTATGGTAGTTCTTAGGACCCAGGTCAATCAAGACCTCTCTCTCCTAAAATAGTGATACATGCAGAACAGAACCTTGAACATCAATTTGCCATAAACATTAGTCGGACTGACTTGTGTGACCTTGGTGAAATGATATAATTCCTCCCTCTAGCCTTCATTTCCCTCTTCATTCATTCATTCAGCAAAGTTATTAAGCACTCCTTGGGTATAGAAAACGGAGCTGGAGGAGACACCAAATTTAGAGAGGCTCCAGTCCCAGTATATGGAGTACAAAACACAAACTCAGATAACTCTCATATCTCATGATGCTTAAGGACATTAGTGAGGTTCAACAGAACAAATACTTTCTCTGCTCCCTGTCCTTTCTACATAAACTTGTGAGGATCAAATCAATGATGGGTATGAAAGTGTTTGGAGGGTGTAAGAACTAGATAAAAAGCCACCCACTTTCCACCGTCCACAGCAAGTTACAGGGTCCAGCCTTGGTGGAAATCCTAGACCTTGGCCAGTGTGTCAGGTCCAGGGCTGCCCACTCTAGAGAGGGATTCCCAGGACCAGCATCCTCTCCTGGTGATGTCCAGAGAGGGGATCAGGAGGGAGGCACCTGAAGGATGGGACCCTGTAGGCCGAAGCTGTAGTTTGGCTTGGTCTCATTGTGGTGCCAAAGCTGGTAATGAAAGGTGCTGCTGCTGGAGTCCGGGTCAGCGCAGGCCAGAGTCATGAGGATGCTGCCCATGGGGATGGTCTCTGGGACTTGGGTGCTGTGGGAAAGATGTGGGGCGACGGTGTGAAGAACCAAAGTGGGGGATGACCAGGGAGGATGGTGCTGGGACGGTGGAGAAAGCTTTGGTTCTGAGTCAGAAATCAGATCCCTTAATCTCTGGTTCTTGGCTTTCTTATGGTGAGGGATAAGGGGAAGGATGCCTTGAAGGGGATGATCTCCAAACCCATTCTGTTTGTTGGATAAGAACCCCGGGGACCCTGCACAAACAAAAATTCCCAATTCATTCTACTCTGAAAAACTCTAAACTCCCATCCTGGGTGGGGAGTCCCTCTAAAGGACCATGGAATAAACACCTGGTAGGAGAAGAGAGACTGCTGCTGCCATGGGCCTTAGGCCTATGCCTGGATCTATACCAGCTCCACCTCTCAGAGCTGATCCTGGGGACCTTTTCCCCTTCATTTCCCAACTTTAAAAATGTCCCAATCAACGGGGCAGCTAGGTGGTGCAGTAGATAGAGCACCAGCCCTGAAGTCAGGAGGACCTGAGTTCAAATCTGGTCTCAGACACTTAATACTTCCTAGCTGTGTGGCCCTGGGCAAGTCACAACCTCAATTGCCTCAGCAAAAAAAAAAAAATGTCCCAATCCCTGAATTCACACATCTGTTTCCCATGGCCCTTTCTGATCCCTCAGCAAATATAACTCCTTGATTCAGAGATTTTTCTCTTCCTCAATTCTAATCACTGTCCCTGTACCTCTTGCTCTTGCTGCTACATTTTCTCAATTTCTTTTCCCACTAATCCATTAGTCAACAATATGTAAGCCTACTAAGTACTAGCACCCATTATCCTCTTTCCCCTCTCTTCCCTGGCTAAAGATAGATAGAGATAGATACTTGTAGATAGATAGATAGACGGACAGATAGTTAGATAGACAGACAATAATGTGGTTTTTAGCTTTTGTATAGAAAAGAAAGAATATACAAATTCAGAAATCCATACAAGGAAAAGTCATTGGAAATGCAAGCACGAGAAATCTGCCCTTTCTAGGTTACAAGGCCTTAAACTATTCTGAAATTTCCCCCAGCCTAGTCTCTCTGGGCCATCCATATTCCCCCCAGACTAGGAATGATGACTCTGGACTGCATGGACTGAGCTCCTTAGTGTATGTTATAATCATAGGCTCACTTTCAGCCAATCAGGAAGCCTCTTGTGGGTAGTATGGATCTTAATTAGCAGAGATGAAATTTGAACCCAGGTCTCCTGACCCCAAATTTAGTATGTTTTCTACTAAACACCAGTGTTTCTTTGCTTTGACCTTCCTCCAACAAAAGACAAATAAGGAAATCCCAATAAGTGCATTAGAACGATCCCTATCACCACACAAGCAGAATTCAACACAACAACAAATAGGCTACCTTCCAAACTCACAAAAATACACTCATTCTTTTCACTCTGTTTTCTTAGGAGAACAAAAGCTTGAGCCCCTGGGGGCAGCTAGGTGGTGCAGTGGATAGAGCACCAGACCTGAAGTCAGAAGGACCTGAGTTCAAATCTGACCTCAGACACTTAACACTTCCTAGTTATGTGACCTTGAGCAAGTCACTTAACCCCAATTTCCTCTGCAAAAAAAAAAGAAAAAAAAACTTGAGCCCTTCAATTCTCAGGTTCATGCTAACTTGGGGACCAGGCTCGGTGAGCTCTGGGTGGGGGATTTCATGCAAGAGGAAGCATGCAGAAAGGCAGTCTGATGGTTGACAACTCACACTAGCAAAGCGGGGGTGCAGCGAGGGGCCCAGGTGTTGATGGGTTGCACATTGATAGTGACGCTGAGCTGGGCACTAATGGAGGGCTCAAATGGATCATATGCCTTCACTAGTAACTGGGTGACCTCTGCCCCAGGGTTCTGCCCCAGATCCAGAGGAGTTGTGGTCCGTATCAGTCCATCCACTGTGCAGGCAGGTGGGAAGGAGTGAACCTATGGCCCAGCCCACAACACCCCTCCCCAACCCCCCCTTTGCCCTGGCCAGTTGGGCCACCCCCAAATGTCCCCCACACCCACAAAGGCTCACCAGAACTGATGGAGTATAAGGGGCAGGGAACAGGCTCGGTGATCTCATATCGGACACGACTGCCATTGGGTTGGACCTGGCCGACCACGCCACCAGCCACTAGGTCCTCAGAGATGTTGAAGGTCTGGAATTGAATCCTACATGCCCCACAAATCTAAACATCTTCTCATTTACAGACTTTTTCCCTAGCACTGTCTCCAGTTTCATGAACAGAGGAACCAGATGAGAAAAGAGAGAGCTGGCTATAAATGAGCAGCCCCTTTAGACACAGCCAGAGCCATATACATTCTACCTTCAGAATCACAGATCACAAAAATTCCCAGTTAGAAGGTACTTCTGAGTTCATTTAATTCTGAACAGATGTCCCTGCTCAACTCAATAATCATTGAGAGACAGAGTAAGTGCTTAATAAAGGCTTTTTAATTTATTCACTCATATGTACCTAAATATCAGTGCTACGAAGTAGAGAGTAGGATTGTGTACAGGGAAAGTTCAGGTAGAATCTCATGAGAAGTTGGAGAAGGGAGAAATCAGTTTTGTCTGGAGCGTCAAGAAAGGCTTCTTGATAGACTACTTTATGGGAGTTTTAAAGGAAGAGAAGGATTTAACAAAGGGAAATGGGGAAGAGGTGGGGAAATCTATTTGAGGCATTCTGGGACAACAAAAAGCCCACCAATTCTCAGCCTCCTGTTATCTTGGGGATCAGGCTTGGTGGGCTCTGGGTAGTGGGATTTTCATGTGAGAGGAGTCATTCTGGGATAACACAAGCATACAACACGATACTTATAACTTACAGTATTCATTGTATGTCTTTATATTTGTATTTCTATTATAATTATATATATATAATTATATTTATAATAAGGGCAGCAAGATGGAGTAGCAGATGGAATACTAGCCCTGGAGTTGGAGGACCTGAGTTCAAATTCAGTCTCAGATACTTAACACTTACTAGCTGTGTAACCCCGGGAAAGACACTTTAATCCCAATTGCCTTACAAAAAAATAACAAGAAAAAAGAACTCAACAAATATATTTACAATAACCATGTGGATAAAATTATGCTAATATAATGACTCGCATTGTACAGAGGAAGAGACAGAGGTTTGGAGAAATAAAGAGACTTACTTTCCTGGGTTTTGGTTTCCTCATCTGGAAAATGGGGGAGTTAGAAGAGATGGCTCTCAAGGTTCCTTTCATCTCTAAATCTATGTGATCCTGTGACTGATCCCCAAGGCCACACAGTCCTAGCCCTCTTTACCTCTCTGCACTACTTCAGAGAGGAGAAAGTAAAAATGGGGGGCCCAGAGTGATCTAGTTGAGCTGGAAGAAAGAATGGGATGAGATAGTTTGGAGGAGTAAGTGGTAATTAGACTGGAATTGTGAATGCCAGGATCAGGAGTTTATGCTTCATTCAATAGGCAAGAGAAGACGTCCCAGATAGTAGTATGGAGGACAGCTCAGAAAAGGAATGGATTAGAAGCTAAAAGACCAGTGACCTTCCCCTAAAGAGATAAGGAACTCATTAATATCAGGTCCTTCCATTCATCTTTTGAACAATTCTAATCATTCAGAAGTTCATAGTTACATGGAAGTCAGTAAACTACTGTTAGAATGAAATAGATGTCAATCTCTTTTTCTTAGTAAGACCATTAAAAATATAATATACCTTTTTTTTAGCTGCCTAGCAAGCTAAGCCTTCTTTGGGGAAATCTTGGAAGAGCTGGGATTTGAGTGAGACTTTAATAAATGGATAGGAACTGGATAAGGGAAGAGATAGAAACATGGAAGGCAACCTAAGCCATTTAAGGATATATTCAAAATGGAGGCAGAAACTTATTCACTCACACTGGAGTGTAGAGTGGGTGGGATCAGATACTGAAAGGCCTTGAAGGCCAGGTACAGGAGTTTTAGAGGCAGTAGGGAGCCAGTGAAGGTTGTTGAGCAAAAGTTGAATGATCAGTTCTATTCATAAGGAGGATGATTTTGGGGAGTGGTATGAAGGATTGTTAAGACCTTCTTTCTATCTCCTCTTTGGAGCTTGGGTAGAAGAAATCATAAGATTGAGATCTAAAGCTAGACTAGAGCCCCAAGGCCATCAGGCTCAACCCTCTCTTCCTCCCCATCCCATTAATGGAGGGACCAAGCAGGTTAAGAGATTCCAGACAACATGAGTAACATGCTTAGGAAGAGGATTTGACTCCAGAACCAGCACTCTTTACATGGTACCACATTGTTTCCCTCCTGTGCCCGTTTCTCCAAATCCCCAGACTAGAAAATTGGTCCTAGTATGAGTGGGGACAGTGTGAAGGCAGGGTGCTAGAGAGGGACTGCTCCTGGAGCTGCAGCTTGGGCCACACTCCTTGCCTTACCCAGGATGTCGGACTCAGCCTTAGCCCCAGAGAGAGGAGGATCCCTACCCGAAGGAGATCTGATTGGGAGGATTGGGCAGAACCTCCACAGTCAGGGTCCCCTGGCAGCTCTCGCCTTGTCCATCAGTTACCAAGATCTTCAGCTGGAAGTGCTAGGGGTGAGACCCAGGAGAAAACCAATAGAAACTCCACCATAATAACATAACTTATCTATTCATTCATTCATTCATTCATTCATTCATTCATTCACCCCTGCAATAAATACTATGCAGGTCTAGGGAATATACAAAGGTAAGACTCACTTTCTGTCCTTCTGGAGCCTGGACTTTAATAAGGTTTATTGGGTTAACAAACTCCTCCCTTGACTTATGTGAACTGATGCTAAGTGAAGTGAGTAGAACCAAGAGAACGTTGGACACAGCAACAAGAAGATTAAGTGATGATCAACTGTAATGGATGTGGCTCTTGTCAACAATGAGATGATTGAGACTAATTCCAAGAGACTTGTGATGGAGAGAGCCATCTGCATCCAAAGGGAGGATTATTGGGACTGAGTGTGGATCACAACATAATGTTTTCATCTTTGTTGTTGTTTGCTTGCTTGCGTGTTTTTTTTCTCATTTTTTCCTTTTTGATCTGATTTTTCTTGTGCAGTATGATAAATGTGGAAATATGTTTAGAAATACACATGTTTAACCTCTGTTGGATCACTTGCTGTCTAGGAGAGGGGGGAAGTGAGGAGGAAGGGAGAAAAATTTGGAACACAAAGTTTTTCAGGGGTGAATGTTGAAAACTATCTTTGTATGTATTTTGAAAAATAAAAGGCTATTATTATATTAAAAACTCTCTCTTAAAATATAATCACGTAGGAAGAGTTCACCCAGTAAGCTATTGGTTCTTTATTCTGAGGAAGTCTGGGGGTGAAGAGAGTTAGGAAACCCAAGTTTAAAGGCTGGTTCATCCAAGATGGGGAAACTGAGGCACTAAATGATTTCCCCCCCCCCACGGCTTCACAACTAGTAAGTGTTCAAGGTAGGATTTAAACTGAAGTCTTATTGATTTCAAGGCTTTTCCTTTCTATAACCCCTAGGTGCCTGACTCTTAATCAGCTGTTTTTCTCTAGTGATTAAACTCCCAGATCTTTGAATTTTTATGAGGGAAGAGTGAGAAGAGAATCCTTTGAAATCTGGAGATTGTTTTTGATTCTTCCCTTTCCCTCACTTCCCTATCCAAGTACTTCCACAATTTCATATCCCTCCCTTCTCCTCTGTTTCCAGTTTCCCCCCTGCACTTCCTCTCATTTCTCCCACCTTCTGCAGTTCCCATAAACCTGCCTCAGTGTCTCACCCATTTCCCCTACCCCCAGTAAACAAGTGATACTCACCTTGTAGGCACTGCCAATGAGACCCTGGCTTGGGGTTAGCACCTGCCCCAGCTCATTGATAGAGAAGGAGGCGGTGTCCTGAGGGCTTGTGATTGCCATCTGTGGGGGCAAAGAGGCTGGAGTGGGAAAAAGGGACCCCCAAATCTTCTCCTTTAAGCTCATTCCACTCTAATTTCACTGTCTGAGGGAAAGAAGTCTGGATTCAGCATTATAGGATCTAAATCTCTGATACTTAGTAGCCATGTGAACTGGAGCAACTCACTTAACCTTAATTTCCTCATCTGTAAATTGGGAAAATCCTATAGCCACCTTTCTGCCCATCTTTTCCTCTGTTCCCCTTTATATAGTCTCTCACTATCACAGAGCATGACCTAGGTCTTATTATTATCCCTAATATATAACAATATATGTAATAAATAATATGATGACTATATATACATGATATAATAATTTTACAATTTTATATGTAACCTTATATAATATAATAATGTTACAATATTATACATATTTATATATGATATTATATAATAATACAATATTGTTTGTTGTTCAGTTATTTTTCAGTCATATCTGACCCTTCATGATCCCATTTTGGGTTTTCTTGGCAAAGACTCTAGAGTGGTTTTCCATTTCCTTCTTCAACACTTTTTACAGATGAGGGAACTGAGGCAAACAGGGTTAAGTGGCTTGCTCAGGATCACACAGCTACTAAGTATCTGAAGTCACATTTGAACTCAGGTCTTCTTGACTCTAGACCATAGTACAATGGCACCACTTTGATGCCATAATGTTATTATGTATTAATAATAATAATAATTAGCATTTAGGTAAGGCTTTAAGGTTTGTAAAATGCTTTATTTTTATCATCTCACTTGATCTTCACAACAATCCAGAACAATAGGTGCTACTATTATTCCCATTTTACAGATAAGGAAACTGAAGCTCAGAGAAGATAGGTGATTTGTTCAAGGTCACAAAGCTAGTATAAGCCTCCAGACACCAACACTAGCCTTCCAAAGCTGGCAATCTCTCCACCAAGTTAGACTATTTCACTGGTCCACCTGATCAGCAGGCTAGACCATCCCGATGGTCCATCTCATTACCAGGCTAGACCATCTTGATGGCCCACCCAATCACCCTTCCTCTCAATGTCTCTTCTGCCTAGAAGCTCCATTTTTCTACAATTCTTTGCCTGGCTGCCTGGGACTTAGAGAGGGCTAGTCCTTGCTTGCTCCTCTCCCCCTTGGTCCTGGGTTCTAGGCTCCCATGAGCTCACCTTGACACCAGTCAGACCTCTGCCGAGCAGCACCATGTAGATCAGGGATTGGGGTTCCACAGTCTCCAGAACCTGCACCTTGTCCCCAGCTGCCTCATGCAAGAAGATCACAGGATTTAAAGGGTGGAGAGGACCTTAGAAACAACCCAGTCTAATTTTCCCATTTGGCAGATGAGGAAATTGAGACTTAAAGAGAGTACAAGAATGGCAGATTCGAACCCAGATCCTCTGCTTCTCAACTCAGTGCTCCTTCCATTCTAACCCACTTCCTCCGCCCTAGATCACTATTAGAGATCACTCTCCCTCTCTTTTCTTCCCAGGTGCCAGAAAAAGGGATTTTGAAAAAGGCACGAGAGGAGGTAGCACCTGCACCCTTCCCCCTGTTCACAGTGCCAGAAGCACTATGGAGAGAGTCCAGTTAGATCCAAATCATTGTGCTGGGGCCAGCTGAGGCAAGACTGCCAAGAGCCCCTTTGAATGTCCGTACCCATCTTACCTGGGCTGGCAAAGGGGTCCAAGCAGATGGGGTGACCATTGGCTTTAAACACTTCCACCGACAGGGGCAAATTCCACGTTTCTTTCATGCAGGTGAGCTTCAGATTGAGCTGGTAGTGATTCACCTGCCGGGCATCCAGCCTGGCTGCACTGCTTAAGGTCATCTGGGGTAAGTGCAACAGTGTCCAATGAGCGCCTCACAGATGCTACAGTAGCCAGAGCACTACCTCTGCAGTCAGCTCAAACCTCCCCTTAGATACTTAGTAGTTTTGTGACTCTGGCTCCCTCAGTATTCTCATCTGTAAAATGGGGATAATAACAGCACCTATTTCCAAAGGGACACTAGGTGGCACCATGGTGCATAGAGCACCAGTCTGGAGTCAGGAGCGCTCCTTTTATGAATTCAGACACTTCCTAGCTGTGGGATCCTGAGCAAGTCATTTAACCCCTTTTGCCTCAGTTACCTCATCTAGAAAATGAACTGGAGAATAAAATGGCCAGCATCTCTGCCAAGAAAACCCCAAATGGGACCACAGAGTCAAATATGCGTGAAAAACGACCAAGATAATATTTGGAAAGTATTTTGCAAGACCATATATTAATGCTATTACTAGAATGATTGGGGAGTCCCTGAAGAACCAGAGAATGCTGCAGTTGGACTCAGTTTCCACTATTTATCAGCTATGTGACTTTGGGCAAGTCACAGAGGATGCAAAAATGAACCACTAAATTTAGCACCTAATTAACAAGAAGAGTTAGTTTAAATAAGAAGCTTCAGGATCACCTTGTTATCAACAACCATGTTAATTCCTTCCTCCCTTAACTTTGACCAAGAAGCAGTAGCACGGATACTTAGGCTGTTATCACATCAGAAATGGATGATTTTAAGGCATATTTTATGCCCAATATTTGTGTGTGTGGGTGTGTGGTGTGTGCTGCTTTTGCCCTGTTTTAAAATTAAACCTTTAAAATCTTTAAGCCAAACATTATAAGGTTTTAAAAATCCGCTTAGCAAGTGATTTCTTTGTAACCATTTTGCAGCCTTTCCCATCCCATTCTCTGGAACTCCCCATGGCTCTTTTCTCCCTGTCTTTCACACGCTTGCTCCTCTGGCCCTCGCTCATGGTTCTGAAGGCTGTCTTGTCCAGCCTTCTTCAATCCTTCCCATATAAGGATTCTTGGATCAGAGATGTGATGGGGTGGGACAGATTCAGAATCAAGTGGGCTGCAAAAATAGAAAGCAACCTTTTTTTTTTTTAAATTAGAAAGAAATATCCTGCTCAGTTCATGCCCTTCTTCCATTCTCAAACCTCAATCCATTCCCAGGAACTCACATCCTAGCAGGGAGTAGCATGTTGGAGGTAGACTGAAGAAATTGGAAGTAGCTACACCTTAAAAGGTGTCCTGAAGGCTCTGCTAGAGGAACAGGTGGGAGCTGGCATGTTGGATTCTCTTTAAGCCTTTTTCATCTATAAAATAAGAAGTTTGGACTAGACTGATGTTGTTCAGTTATTTTTCAGTTATATCTGACTTGTCGTGACCCCATTTGGAGTTTTCTTGACAAATATACTTGTGGCTGGTTATTTCTTTCTCATTTTACAGATGAGGACATTGAGGCACATAGGTGAAATGAACCCAAATCTACAAGGTCCTATCCTATCCAGGATCTAAGATATTTCTCTCTTCTCCCTTCTTCCCTAGCTCCTCGTAATCATTTATCCTCAAGTAAGAGTTGATAGGATGTTTGTTGAAGGTCAGCCCTGGTTCTCTTAGACTTCCTTAACCACCCCAACCCTGGCCTCTTGTACCTTTGCCAAATACTGCGTGTAATATCCAGATAAACTGGGCTGGTTAAAGAAGGGGCTGGGGGGAATCACGCTGTAGAGTTCCAGGGTAGGTGGGCAGGAGCAGTTGAAAGAGAACATGTGGATGACCGAGCCAGGTTCCTGTGTCTCAGAGATATTCACAATCCAGGGCAGCCTCTTCAAGCCTGCACCCAAACCACAACTCAGTGAAATGGATCCCTTCTACCCTACGCATCCCAAAGGCAGTCAAGAAGCAACTCAAGTGATTGAAATGGAGTCAGTGGACCTGGATGCAAATCCTAGCTTAGCTACATACTATCTGTGAAACTCTGAGAAAATCACTTATTCACTCTGGGATTCAGTTTTCCTGTCTGTGAAATGGGAGGGTTAGATGAACTGTTTTGATTCTACAATTGATGATTCTCTCACCTGCACCTCAGATCATAAAGAAAGAAGGTTATTCCTGACCCTAATGAAAAGGAGCTGATTGATATTGAACAGGTCATATGACTTCTTAAGGCCTTATTTTTCTTTGCAATATGGGAAGAATTGTGCCTCATTGAATATAGAGATGGAAAATACTTCAGTGACTGACTTCCCCAAACTTTTCATTTTATAGGGGGTGGTTGTAGAAACTAAGTCCCAAAGGAAAGAATAATAAAAATTATATATCTATACATATATATAGCATATATAGTATATATGTAATATATACATAGCAATTTAAGGTTTGCAAAAAAAGATAGCTAACATTTATATAATACCTATCATGTATGTGCCTGGTACTGTGATTTACAAATATTATTTTTTTAATCCTTATAGGTATCTGGGAAAGTAGGTGCTATCATTATCCCCATTCTACAGATGAGGAAATTAAGAGAGAGATGAAGTGACTTATCCAGAGTCACATAGCAGTGAGTTTCCAAGGTTGGATTTGAACTCAGGTCTCCATGATCCCAAGCTCAGTTATTCTGTCTACTGCACCACCTAGCTGCTTTCAAGTACTCTCCATATATTATTTCATTTGATACTACCCTGTGAGGTACAGTGCCTGACACACAGAAAGCACTTAATAAGTACTTATTGACTGAGATATGTTACTACTATCTGCATTTTACAGGTGAAAAAACTGGATCGGAGAGAAGAAATGACTTAACCAGAGTCACAGGAACCATGATTGGATGCAGGATTCCAACTCAGGTTTTCCTGATTTCAAATCTAACACTATTCCCTAAGTCACCAAGCTGCTAGATTTACATTTTTAATGGAAAAATTAAATGATATTCAAGCTCTGCTCTCTTAACTCCAAACACAGAACTCTTCTCAGTATACCATATAATTCTCAGAGTGAGGGGTGGAAGATGGAAATCTCTGTCAAGTGATAAGGGGGCCTTTGGAAAAGTTTGGAAGGCAATACTCAAAGGCAGTTACATTGTGGAGGTCAGAAGGATCCAGGGGACCCAGAGTTTGGTGCTGTGGTTCACTCTGGACCTCCTTCCTTTTTTCTTGCCTTCAGTCTCATTCCCATCCTAGGGACCTCCCCAGGAGGATAGCTTACCTCTTAGACTTGAGTCTACCCAGGAAGGAATCAGGTCATTGACTAAGCTCTTGCAATTCTCCAAGTCCATCAAACCCAAGGCACCTTAAGTGACAAGAATTGATTTTGACTGGGAATGGGGTAGGAAAGAAAATGGCCATACCTCAAGAGAGACTTCCCTCATACTCTCATCCTTGCCCTTCCCATCCTCAAGTGCATACCCCAAATTTCCAGGGCAAAAATGACCCCCAAAAGATAGAACAGCTTCATGTTGGGGCCGATAATTGAGAGGATAACTTGTACTCCCTCATCTGAAGCCTCTGTCTGTTAGCTGGTGTTTGCCATACCCACAAGGTTGCCAGGCTGCATTGCCTAGGAGCTGGGGGTGGGCAGGACTCCTAGCGTGTCCCTGATCTGAGTCACCACCCTCCACTGCCCCACCCTTCCCCACCCTTGCTTTGGGTTCAGAAAAATCCTTGGGTATAATTACCTGTCACTTCATGGGGCTACCTATTCCCTAGTTTGTGAACTTGATTCTCTTCCCGATTCCTGGGGCTCAGAAGGGCAGGTATGAGTGTCTCCATTTCATAGATGGGAAAATTACAGCTCAGAGAAAGAAGGTGTCCATCTCCTCAGTGAAAGTGTTGGAATGAGATCATCACTTGGAGGTCCCACTGGTCCCTCAAACCTGTTCTTCCTTCTGACTTCACTTTCTGTCTATTGAATCATCATTCCCCTTCATTCACTTCACTGTCCCTTTAAAGAACATGATCAAGAGGAACTCAATCAAAATTAACAAGGTTAAAGCATATAACTTACATCCTAGTATTGAAAATAACTCTCTACAGGACAGGAATACTTAACCTGGGTCCCCTGAATAAGGAGTCCATGAATAAATTTAAAAGGGTTCATGAACTTGAATGGGAAAATTAAATCTTAATTTTTACCGGCTTCTAAATGAAATATATTTCCTTCAATTATTTTTTTTTAAAGCATGGAGACAGTTTGTCAACCTTTTATTTATTTATTTATTTTGTTACAAATTCTCTTCTTCCTATACTCCCTTTCCTATCTAATATGCAAACAAGAAAAGCAAAAATTATTACAAATACAAATACAAAAACATTTCCTCATTGGCCATGTCCCACTTCCCTCCCATCCCTCCCAAAGAAAGAGAAAAAAACTGCTTCAATCTGTATTCTCAGTCCATCAATTCACTCTGGAGGTGGATATCATGTTTCATTATGAGTCCTTTCTAACTTTGGTAAGTCATTGGGTTGTCCATTACTAAATTTTTCACAACTGATAATCTTTTCTATGTTGTTATTACTGTTTAGATTGTTCTCCTGGTTCTGCTCACTTCACATTTGACAATCAGTTAATACAAATCTTCCCAAATTTGTCTGAAACCATTCCCTTCTTTGTTTCTTACAGTACAAGTATATCATCACATATATTTGTGTGTGTGTGTACATCATATCTTATTCAGTTATATTTCAATTTATAGACTCAGTTTCCAATTCTTTGGCACCACAGAACTGCTATAAGTATTTTTTTTAATATTTGAGTCCTTTTCCTTTTTCTTTAATTTCCTTAGAGTTCAGACTTGATAGTGGAATTGCTGGGTCAAAGGATATGTGGAGTTCAATAACCTTTTGGGAAGAATCCAAAGTTTACTCCAGAGTGGTTAGACTAGTTCACAATTACACCAACAGTGTACTTATTTTCTTACATTGCTTTCAGCATATATCATTCTCTGTTTTTGTGATCTTAGTTAATCTAATAGCCATGAGGTGGTACCTCAAAGTTTTTAAATTTATTTTTCTCTAATTATTAGTGATTTAGAGCCTTTTTCCCATATGACTACTGATAGCTTTGAGATTTTCCTCTGAAAATTGCTTATTCATATCATTTGACCATTTATCATTTGGAGAATGGTTTTTATTCTTATAAATTTGACTCAGGTCCCTATATATTCCTGATCTTTTGCTTCTCTAGATCATGGTTTCTTAAACTTTTTCCACTAGCAACCCCTTTTCACCTAAGAAATATTTAAATGAACCTGGATATATAGAGATATAAAATAAGGATTCATTTACTGATTTATTTATAATTTACTGACTTACCGATAATAAATAAAAACTTTGTGACCCCCACATTCAGTTATGAGACTCCATGTGGGGTTACATACCACAATTCAGGAAACTGGGTTCTAGATAAATTTTGTTATTTTTTTTTCTAGCTCAATAAAACAGTTCTTTGATAGCATTGTATGGCACTGAATAAGTGAATGGATTTAGGTAATATTGTCATTTTATATTGTCTTGGCCTATTCATGAGCAATTAATATTTGTCCAATTTAAGTTTCTTTGTGGGAAGAATGTTTTGTCATTGTGTTCATATGTCTTGACTCCCAAGTTGGAGCTAGAGTCAGAGGCATTTAGGGTAAGAATCAGAGCTGGTTATGATAACAATTTTTTTTCCTTTATTAAAACTTTTTATTTGCAAAACATATGTATGGGTAATTCTTCAACAATGACCCTTACAAAGCTTTCTGTTACAAATTCCCCCCCATCCCCCACCCCTCCCCTAGATGGCAGGATATCCACTACATGTTAATTATGATAAAATACTTGACAAATTGAACATATGTATACATATTTCCACACTTATCATTGTTGTGCAAGAGAAATTGTATCTACAAGAAAAAAAATCAGAAAAAGGAAACACAATGCAAGCAAACATCAATAGAGAGCATGGAAATGTTATGTTGTGGTCCACATTTCACATCCCTCTCTCTGGGTGTATATGGCTTTCTTCACTGAACAATTGGAACTGGTTTGAAACATTTCATTGTTGAAAAGAACCATGTCCATCAGAATTGATCATCATATAGCTTCCAGTTTCTAGCCACTACAAAAAGGGTTGCCACAAACATTTTTGCACATGTGGGTCCCTTTCCTTTCTTTAAGATCTCTTTGGAATATAAGCCCAATAGAAACACTACTGGGTCAAAGAGTATGCACAGTTTTGATAACATTTTGAGCATAGTTCCAGATTACTCTCCAGAATGGTTGGATCTGTTCACAGTTCCACCAACAATGTATCAGTGTCCCAGTTTTCCCACATCCCCTCCAACATTCGTCATTATATGATAACAATTTTAAATGTAATATATTTTATCTCTTCCTACTGGGATTTTGCATATATAGAAATAGGGAAAATTTGTGTGGGCTTATTTCACATCCTGTAACTCTGCTAAAGTTGTTAAATGTTTCAACTAGTTTTTTAGTTGAATCTTTAAAGCAAACCATCATATCCGCAAGAAGTGATAGTTTTGTTTCTTTGTTGCCTGTGCTTATTCCAACAATTTCTTTTTCTTTTTTATTGCTATAGCTAATATTTCTAACACAATATTGAATAAAAGTCATAATAATGGTAATCTTGCATACCTCTCATCTTATTGGAAAGGCTTCTACCTTATCCCTATTACAAATAATGCTTGCTCTTCATTTTAGATACTACTTTACATTTTAGAATCAGCTTGGTGATGCAGTGGATGAAGCTCTAGGGAAATCCTGAATTCAAATCTGACCTCGGACACTTACTAGTTTTGTGACTCTGGACAAGTCACTTAATCCCATTTGCCTCAGTTTCCTCTTCTGTAAAATGAGCTGGAGAAGGAAATGACAGTATCTTCATCAAGAAAACCCCAAATGGAGTCACAGAGTGTTGGACATAACTGAACAACTTATCATTTTAAGAAAAGCTCCACAATTTGGAACTATGCTCAAAAAGTTATCAAACTGTACATACTCGTTGATCCAGCAGTTTTTCTACTGGGCTTTCCCAAAGAGATCTTAAAGAAGGGAAAGGGACCCACATGTTCAAAAATGTTTGTGGCAGCCCTTTTTGTAGTGGCTAGAAACTGGAAACTGAATGGATGCCCATCAATTGGAGAATGGCTGAATAAACGATGGTATATGAATGTCATGGATTGTTATTGTTCTGTAAGAAATGACCAGCAGGACGATGTCAGAGAGTCCTGGAGAGACTTACATGAACTGATGCTGAGTGAAATGAGCAGAACCAGGAGATCAATATACATGGCAACAACAAGACTATATGATGATCAATTCTGATGGATGTGGCTCTTTCCAACAATGAGATGATTCAAACCAGTTCTAACTGTTCAGTGATGAAGAAAGCCATATACACCCAGGGATAGGCCTGTAGGATCTGAATATAGACCATAACATAGCATTTTCACGCTTTCTGTTGTTGTTTGCTTGCATTTTGTTTTCTTTCTCAAGTTTTTTTTTTCCTTCCTTCTTGATCTGATTTTTCTTGTGCAGCAAGATAACTGTATAAATATGTATATATATAATATATATTGGAGTTAACATATATTTTTTTTCTCTTTTTTTAAAATTTTTTTATTTATTTATTTTATTTTATTTGCATAACATATGTGTGGGTAATTCTTCAACAATAACCCTTACATAGCTTTCCGTTACAAATTTTTCCCCCTACTCCCCACCCCTCCCCTAGATGGCAGGATATCCACTACATGTTAATTATGGTTAACATATATTTTAACATATTTAACATGTGTTGGACTACCTGCCATCTAGGGGAGAAGGTAGGGGGAAGGAGGGGAAAACTTGAAACAGAAGGTTTTGCAAGGGTCAATATTGAAAAATTACCCATATATATGTTTTGTAAATAAAAAACTTTAATAAAACTTTAAAAAAGAAAAGAAAAGCTCCATCCATTCCTATGCTTTATAGTGTGTGTGTGTGTGTGATTTTTTAAAAAATGGAATGGGTACTCTATTTTGTCAAATATTTTTCCTGCATCCATTGAAATAACATGATTTCTGCTGTTTTTGTTATAGATATGGTCAACTATGCTTATAGTTTTCTTAATATTGACACAGTCTTATGTCCCTCGTATAAATCTAGCCTGGTCAGAGTGACAATAGTGTGATATATTCTGTAATCTTACTGCTAGAGTTTTATTTAAGTTTTTTTTTTTGCATCAATACTTATTAAGGAACTTGGAATATAGTTTTGTTTCTCAATTTTGACTCTTTCTGGTATGTATCAAGACCATATTTGTGTAATAGAAAAATTTTATAGGACTCTTTTCTTACCTATTTTTCCAACAGTTTATGTAATATTGGAAGTAATTACTCTTTAAATGTTTGGCAGAATACACAGTAAATCCAATTGGTCCTGAACTTTTTTTTTTTTTTTGCTTAGGGAGTTTATTTATAATTTATTCAATTACTTTTTCTTTTCTCTCTCTTTTTCTTTTTTTAAATTTTACTTTTTTAGGTTATATATGTATATTCTTTTTTAAAAAACATTTTCACATGAGTCATGTTGGGAGAGAAAAATAAAAGCAAAATGTAAAAATCACTAGAAAAAAACAACAAAAAAAGATGATAATAGATTGCATTTGATTTCCATAGTTTTTTTTCTGGATGTAGATGGCATTTTCTTTCTTTCTTTTTTTGTGGTTTGTTCTTTTTTTTCTAATAAATTTATTTTTGATATACATTGCTTTATGAATCATGTTGGAGGAGAAAAATTAAAGCAAAAGGGAAAAACCATGGAAGAGATTTTAAAAAATAGAAAAAAAGAAGTGAACATAGCATGTGTTGATTTACATCCAGTCTCAGTTCTTTTTCTGGATACAGACATTATTTTCTGTCCAAAGTCTATTGGGATTGCTTTGGATGGATGAGCCACTGAGAAAAACCAAGTCTGTCATAGTCAATCATCACACAAACTTTCTGTCACTGTGTACAATGTATTCCTGGTTCTGCTTGTTTCGCTCAACATCAGTTTGTATAAATCTTTCCAAGCCTTTCTAAAGTCAGCTTATTCATCATTTTTTATAGAACAATAATATTTCATTACCTTCAAATATCACAACTTGTTCAGCCATTCCCCAATTGACATTTTGGATGCAGATGGCATTTTTTACCCAAAGTTTTCAATTACTTTTTCTAAGATGTTGTGCAATATCAAATTGCTTGCCTTCTCAATGAGGGAAGAACAGAAGGAGAAGGAAAAAATTTGGAACTCAAAATTTTAAAAAAGAATATTAAAATTGTTTTTACATGTAATTGGAAAAAATGAAATATTTTAGATGTTCAAAAAAAGATAACATTGTCTAAGTATTCTATTTCTTGTTCTGTTAATCTGGGTCATTTATAGTTTTATAAATATTCATTCATCTTATGTAGATTGTTAATCTTATTGGCATATAGTTGGATAAAATAACTTCTAATAATTGTTTCTATTCCATCTCAATTCATTGTGAATCTTTTAAATTTTGATACTGATAATTTGGTTTTCTTTTTTAAAAATCAGATTAACTAATGGTTTATCTGTTTTCTTGTTTGTTTTTTAAATAGCTTCTAGTTTTATTTATTAGTTCAATGGCTTTTTATTTTTATTGTTAATTTCTTCTTTGATTTTCAAGATTTTTATTTTGATGTTTAATTGGAAGTTTTTAATTTTATGTTTTTCTAGTTTTTTTAGTTGCATATCTAATTAATTGATCAGCTCTTTTTGTATATGCAAATATTTTTTGAGATATAAATTTTTCTTAAATACTGTTTTGGCTGCATTCCCTAAACTTTGGTATGTTGTCTCATTGTTGTCATTATCTTTAATGAAATTATTGATTTTATGATTTGTTCTTTGATCTACTCATTTTTTAGGATTAAGTTATTTAGTTAACAATTAATTTTTCATCTGTGCTTTAAAAAGCCTTTACTGAATAATAACTTTTATTGTAGTTTAGGAAGAGAGTATTTCTGCTTTTCTGCATCTATGAGGTTTTTAAGCCCTAATATATAGTCAGTTTTTGTGTAGATGTATCACACAATTGAGAAATAGTTTTAATTCTTTCTATTCCTATTTGATAGTATCCTGAAATTTATCACATCTAATTTTTCTAATATTCTGTTTATCTCATTTTTTTCTTTTGGTTTTTTAATAGCTAGATTTACTAGGTCTGAGAAGATATAAATGGAGGTTCCCCATTAATATAGTTTACTGTTTCCTCCTGTAATGCATTTAACTTTTCTTTTAAGAATTTAAATACTATGCCATTTGGAGCATATATGTTGAGTATTGATATTAACTCATTGCCTATATTTTTAGTAAAATGTAGTTTCCATGTTTATTTCATTTTTTACTTTTGTTTCATTTGGAATCATTGACATTTTTTAACATTAGCTGAAGCATAATCGATTCTGCTTCAGCCCTTTATTTTAACTCTATGTGTATCTTTTTAAACATTTCTTGTAAACCACATATTATTGGATTTTAATCCATATTGCTCTCCTCTTCCATTTTATGAGTGAATTCACCTCTTTTACACTCACAGTTAGAATTGTGTACTGTGTAATTCCCTTCATCCTATTTTATTATACTTATCCTTCTCCTTTTTACCCTGTCCATTCTCAAGAATCTGTTTTACTACAATATTTCTGGGAATTTTCATTTGGAAGTTTCTTTCAGAAAATAACTGGTGAATTCTTTTGATTTATACTTTGTTCTTGGTTTTTAAAACATACGGGAAGTTTTCCTTTATAGTTCCTTAAAATATGATGTCAAGCTCTTTTTTTGGGTGGTTGTTGTTCATAGTTTTCAAGTAGTTCAATGATTCTTAAATTATGTCTCCTTGATCAATTTTCTAGTTGTTTTTCCTATGAGATATTTCATAATTTCCTTTATTTTTTTCAGTCCTTTTGACTTAGTTTCATTATTTCTTAATGTCTCATTGAGCCATTAATTTCCATTTGAACAATTCTGATTTTTATGGAGTTATTTTCTTTAGTAATATTTTACACCTCTTTTGCAATTCTATTAATTCTCCTTTCATAACTTTCTTGCATAATTCATTTCTTTTCCCATTTTTAACAGTTTTTTAATTTGTTTTTTTTCTTATTTTGAAATCTCTTTAACTCTTCTGAGAATTCTTGTCAGGCTTCTATCCAATCTGCATTTTTCTTTGAGGCTTTGCTTGTAGGTGTTTTCAAATCATTGTCTTGAATTTCCTTATCACCAAAAAGCTACTAGGCCTTTATTGTCAGATTCTGTTTTTTAGCAAATTTTCCCAGTAGACTTCTTGATTTTGAACTTCATATCAGTATTGGGGTCTGCTCACTTAGTAGAGAAATGTCTGACCAGCTTTTGCTTTTTTATGACTCTACTGTTTTGAAATCCCAGCTTGGGGGCCTGAAGTTTTCGGTGCTTCCAAAGTGGTGCAGTCTGGAAAGAAGTCTGTACACTGAGCTCTTCAAGTTTCTGCACCAAATTTGGATCTCTTGGCTTGTATGTGTTTGAGTTTCTGTAAACTCCTGCTGGACTCTTTGACTTTTAGTTTGCTGGGAGATTCTGTAGATTTATTTATTTATTTATTTTTATAAAGCTTTTTATTTACAAAACATATGAGTGATTTTTCTACATTGACCTTTGCAAAAACTTTTTTTCCCCAAGCTTTTCCCCTCCTTCCCCCTACCCCCCACCCCTAGATGACAGGTAATCTAATACATGCTAAATATGATAAATTATATGACAAATACAATACATGTATACATATCTATACAGTTATCTTACTGCACAAGAAACATCAGATCTAGAAAGAGAAGAAGAAAAAAACAACCTAAGAAGGAAAACAAAATGCATGGAAATATTCACAGAAAGCGTTAAAATGCTGTGTTGTGGTTCACACTCAGTTCCCACAGGCCTCTCTCTGGATGTATATGACTATCTTCATCGCTGAACAACTGGTTTGAATCACATCATTGTTGAAGAGAACCATGTCCATCAAAATTGATCATCGTATAGTCTTGTTGCTGTGTATAATGTTCTCCTGGTTCTGCTGATTTCACTCAGCATCAGTTCATACAAGTCTCTCTAGGCCTCTCTGAAATCTTCCTGCTGGTCGTTTCTTACAGAGCAATAATATTCCACAACATTCATATACCATAATTTACTCAGCCATTCTCCAATTGATGGACATCCCTTCAGTTTCCAGTTTCTAGCCACTACAAAAAGGGCTGCCACAAACATTCTTGCACATGTGGGGCCCTTTCCCTCCTCTAAGACCTCTTTGGGATACAGGCCCAATAGAAATACTGCTGGGTCAAATGGTATGCACAGTTTGATAACTTTTTGAGCATAGCTCCAAATTGCTCTCCAGAATGGTTGGATCCGTTCACAGTTCCACCAACAATGTATTAGTGTCCCAGTTTTCCCACATTCCCTCCAACATTTGTCATTATCATTTCCTGTCATTTTAGCCAATCTGACAGGTGTGTAGTGGTATCTCAGAGTTGTCTTAATTTGTTTTTTATTAAAGCCTTTTATTTGTATAACATATTCATGGGTAGTTCCCCAGCATTGATCTTTATAAAGCTTTCCATTACAAATTTAATCCCAGTCCCCTCCCCTCCCCTAGATGGCAGGGAGTCAACTACATGTTAATAATGTTAAAATACTTGACAAGTTATACAAGGAAAATCCTATCTACAAGAAAAAAAAGAAAATCAGAGAAAGGCAACACAATGCAAGCAAATGTCAATAGAGATCATGAAAATGTTACGTTGTGGTCCATATTTCATATCCCTCTCTCTGGGTGTATATGGTTTAGAGTTGTCTTAATTTGCATTTCTTTGATCAATAGTGACTTGGAGCACCTTTTCATGTGACCAGAAATAGTTTCAATTTCTTCGTCTGAAAATTGTCTGTTCATATCTTTTGACCATTTATCCATTGGGAGATTCTGTAGATTTAGAGTGACTGAATTGTTTTACTCCCTTTTGGTGTTGGTTTCTTGCCCTTGCTATTACATTACATATTTATATGAAGGGCTAAAGTTAGACCTTTATTCTTGAATTCAGAGTCACACTTTTAAGCTTCTGAAACTTGTTCCTTCTTCCATACACAGCCAGGACCTCTCTTGTTCAAAATTATAACCACTCTTCTCTACTATGAAACTGGGTAATGGATGACAAAACTGCCAGATTATTTGTGTTCTTAGCACTAGTTTAGGAGTCCCTTGGGATCTCTTTCTGGCCCAGTGCTTCCAGTCTTGGTGTTTGGTCTTATACCCCTTACCATCCCTGGGTGCTAGAATGTTATTGCTACTGCCATTGTACTGAGATCCTGGCCAGTCCCTTACCCAGTGTCCACAGATCTCTCTATCTTCCTAGGCTGTCTTAGGCTGGAAAAATGACTCATTGTGACATTTTCTTGGCTTTCCTATTCAGAATTGGGTCTAACAATTTTCTAGATTGTTACAGATGAGATATGTTAAATGAGCTGGGCAAAAGCACTGATTCTCACTCTGCCATCTTGATTCTATACTTTCAATTATTTTAAACTATTATAAGAATCCTATGGATTCAATGATCAACTATTCTGATGATTCTCAAATCTAATTATCCAGCCTTAACCTTTCTACTGATGTCCAATTTCACATCTCCAAATGTTTGTTGGATGTCTTGAATTAGAATGTCCCATTCACATCTCAAACTCAAACTGAATTTTGCAAATAAAAATCTTTAATTAAAAAAAAACCTGTTTTGCATCATAGATCCCTTTGGCAGCCTGGTCAAGTCTAATACTATTGTGCTTTGTTGAGTCCATTCAAATGGAAGAAATGATCATTAAAATTAGTGGAAATAAAGATATATATATTTCTTCTACCCAAGGGCCCCCTGAAATCTTTCCAATCCCCTGAAGTAGATGGTTTCTGAAGTTTAATGAAAGAGTGTAACTGAATTGGGGGGGGAAGGAGGTGCAGTATTTTGGGGTGGGAAGGAGGGAAGGAATTCATAAAATCAGAGTTTTACCCACCAGGGGGCGCAGCTGCTTTGCTCAGTCTAAGGCTTTACCTAAAAAAAGACTCGGGAAGGGGCTGGAGCCGGAGATAGGGTTAAGGGATTGGACCTTTGAGGTTACAGGAGTTCTGGTTCTAACTTCTGGGCACAGGAGACTTCACAGTAGGGTAGGAGGGCATTGGAAACTTGCAGTTAGCTCTGGAAACTCTCATTTGTAGGGATCATCTAATGCTTAATCCTTTTGTGACCCCTTTCACTGATTTTTTATGATTGTGTGTGTGTGTGTGTGTGTGTGTGTGTAGGTTTGAACATATGTGTGCTCAGATTGCACCCTACCCACTCTATCCCACCCCTGCAGACCCTCCAGCCCACAGAGCTGGCCAACTGCCCCCTTCCCCTGCTTCCTATTCCCTGGGAAAGGGCATATTTCTCCTTCCAGCTCCTCCTTGCCTCCAATCAGCCATGTGATGATAGTAACAGTAATAGCCAGACTTTATGTGGCACTTCAAAGTTTGCAAAGCACTTTACAAATATTATTTTATCTTCACAATCCTGGGAGGCGAATTTTTTTTTTTCCTGAGGCAACTGGGTTAAGTGACTTGCCCAGAGTCACACAGCTAGGAAGTATTAAGTGTCTGAGATCACATTTGAACTCAGGTCCTCCTGACTTCAGGGCTGGTGCTCTATCCACTGCACCACCTAGCTGCCCCAGAGGCGAATGTTTTTAAGGTTTTCATTTTAGAGACGAGGAAACTGAGTCAGGCAGTGGTCACACAGTTAGTAAGTGACTAAGGCTAGAAGTGGACTCCAGATCTGCTCATTGTGCCAACCCAATGCCTTGAAATGGTGGATGGAAACATCAGATCCTGATGGCATTTGGGAGCCAGAAGAGACCCTAGTCTATCTAGTGCAATCCCCTTATTTTACAAAGGAAAAAAAATTAAACATTTCCCCCTCAAATGTTCTCTCCCTTCCATCTTCCCCTCCCCCAATTAGAAAAAAAACCGGAATTTTTTTAAACAAATATGCATAGTCAAGCAAAACAAGTCTCCTAAATTGGCCAAGACCAAAAATCTGTCTCATTTACAAAGATGAAAAGTGAGGGCCAGGGAAGTGAAGGCATATGGATACTAAGATGTTCTAGAACAGTTCTTACCATGGGGTGGGGGGAGTCCTATGGATGGATTTCAGGAGATCTTAGAACTTGGAGGGGGAAAATATTACAGCTTAGGTTTTCATTCATATGTAACTGAATTTTGGGATCTCTTTCAATTATTTCAAAACATGGTTCTGAAAAAGACTTCACCAGACTGCCAAGAGGAACCGTGATACAAAAAGAGGTTAAGAAGTTTCTCCCTGTGGTTTTGAATTCCTTCCTTTCTTTTCTTCTTTCCTTTCTCTTTCTTTTCTTCTTTCCTTTCTCTTTCTTTCCTTCTTCCTTTCTTTTTCTTTCTTACCTTCTTTCTCTTTTCTTTCTTTCCTTCTTCCTTTCTTTTTCTTTCTTACCTTCTTTCTCTTTTCTTTCTTTCTTACCTTCTTTC
>JAJPUD010000577.1:116428-128846 GCA_023553655.1 Myrmecobius fasciatus
TCTTTCTTTCTTTCTTTCTTTCTTTCTTTCTTTCTTTCTTTCTTTCTTTCTTTCTTTCTTTCTTTCTTTCTTTCTTTCTTTCTTTCTTTCTTTCTTTCTCTCTCTCTCTTCTGTCCTCCTTCTCCCTCTTCCTCCCACCCTCCCTCTCTCTCCTTTCCCCTCTTTCCCTCCTTCCCCCTCCCCTTCCTTTTTTTTTCTTTTCTTCTCCCCTCCCCCCCATTTCCTGGCATTGTGGGAAGAACTATGGGCTTGAGTGAGAGTTAGGAAACTTTATTCTATGTGTGATCGTGAGTTCCCTCCCCTCTCTGAGCCTCAGTTTCCTCCTACATACAATGAAGGTAGTGGAATAACTCTAATCCCCAGGGCCCCTTGTGGCTTACATATTCCGTTTTCAATTTGGTGAACACTGATTAAATATACAGTCTTGTGCTCTACAAAGATAAAAACAAAAGTTCCTGTGCCTCAAAGAGGTGATAGATAAGTACAGGGCAAGGTAGGGAAGTGATAGCAAAGTACAGGGCAAGGTAGGGAAGTGATAGCAAAGACAAGGAGCCAGGGAAAATGTCTAAGAATATTTGAGCCAGGCAGAACACTTCCAGTGTGGTGAAGTGGAGATCTCAGGGAGCAGGTACTCTGGGTACCAGGCATTGGGCTAGGTGCTGGGCATTAACATAGAGAAGGACCCAGTACTCTCTTGCTAGATTTTCTCCTTGTAAGAGGGATGTCCTGTGTACCTCGAGGGAAGAGATTTTGACAGGAAATGAGGAGGGGGGATATATAGCAAGAAGGGCAGCAAGCCCTGATCTACGTTCTAAGATCTCTTCTTACTCTGACTTTGTGCTCTATGGTTTAAACTCTGACTTTGTGCTCTATGGTTTAAACTCTGACTTTCAGGTAAATCTCCCCAGCCCAATCACTGTCCCAAACCCCTATCCACACCCCCAGCAGCCTCTCCCCCACATGCTCCGTTCCACAGAAAGCTCAGGAAGGAGACGGGATGCCAAAGAGCATTAGAGTGGTCTAAAGAGGGAATAAAGGTGCGTGTGTATGGGGGATCACCGTGCTGCTCCCCAAGGCTGAATCCTTGCCTCCAGCTGGAGGCGGGGGCTCCAGTTACAGCCCCCCCTTTTTCTCCACCCTCCCCACACTTCCCTGCCTCATTGGCTGGCTGTGGGAGGGGCGCGGCCTGGGCTGCAGCCAGATGTTGGAAGCAGCAGGAGGGAGGGAGAAGAGAGCCGGCGGTCCTCCAAACTCCACTCTAGCGATCCCTGCCCAAGCCACAGACGTCCAGTAACAGCGGCTGCCTGAGTGGAGAGGGCCTGGGGGGGAGGTGCTGGCCCCACTTGGGGCCCTTCTCCCTAGTTGGGAATGCGGAGCTCCCGGCTGGACAGTTTTCTGGGGCAGTTCCGTCTGGAGTTGGTGAGCTTTTGTGCCCTGAGTCTTGGGGAGGGGGCACTGTGGAGGGATCCCTAGAGGGTTTGGGGAGAAGCTGACGCCTTTCCGCTAGGCAGTAGGGTGGGTTCTGAGTGTGTGTGTGTGTGAGGTTCTGGGGAGGCAGAGGCCTGCCTACTAGGAAAAGAACTTAGAATGGTCTCTGGGGCACCCTAGGACTTGAAATTCTCAGTTTCCCCCTCCCACAGCACGACCCCAGAACAAGACAGGAAGTAGCTGTCCCCACCCCCACTCCTCAGCCAACTCACCCCACCATAGTTGGATTCCCAGAGGGTCGTACCTTGGACTTGGCATCTCTATAGGTAGTGAGTTTAGGGATGGGGACTTTTGCAGACACGATTGTGGAGGCCCTATGTTAGGTCTGTGCTTGCCCACACGTGTGGGCTGGGGGAGGGGCACCCCAGCTGGCTGGAGCTGCCCTGGCAGATGGCTGGGGTTGGGTTTCGGACGGTTAGGGAACTTTGGGGGCTGTCCCGGGCATCAGGTAACAACATCCTGGCCAGCAGTGCCTGGCAGAGGGCCTCCCTCCCCCTACCTTCTGCATCCATGAAAGAAAAGCTTCGGAGCCAAGGGAGAAACTGAGGCAGTTACCTAAGCTTACCCGCACCCACGGTGGACAGAAAGGCCTTAAACATCCAGCAGCTCTATCTCAACAGCTGGGCTTTTTGTAGCTGGGTGGGGGTGGGGGGTGGGTCAGTGCGAGGAGGGCTGTCTGCTGCCTGTTGTGGGCCTAGGGCTAAAAAGGGGGGGGGGGAACACGGCTAGCTTGAGTGTGACAAGGAGAGGAGAGAAAGAGACTTTCTAATATACTCCGGGGCCACTTCCCCCTCACTCTTGCGCCGTGATAGAACCAGGATCAGACTGGGGGGCTGAGACAATAACCTTCACTCTTGAGCCATGAGAGAGCTAGGCTTGGGATGGGAGCTGAGACGGTGGGTTCCCCCCCCCCCTCCCTTCCCCGGTCTGGATACAGGCTGCCTCATCCCCCACCTCTCCAACCCCCTTCCTAGTTCCTTTCCTCCTCCCCGGCTCATTCCGCCCAGCCCGACCCATCCTAGCCCAACTTCTCCACACCCGCTCTCCGCCACCCCCGGGCCGCCGGCAGCGGGTGCTGACTTGCCTGCTGGGGAACATGCTGCAGCCTGCCAGCTTGAAGAAAGCAGGGAGCCATGAGATTGGGGGGCCAGGCACGTGGCAGCTGCTGCCGGCTGGGCAGGGTTGCGCGTGCCAGGGGGCCAGGCAGGTTTTTGGTAGTTGTCCCACCTGTTTCTGGTATGCACTACATCAGGATATGTGAGTCCCCCCATAATGGAAATAATAGGTGGCAGGGCCCCAAATTAGACATGGCATTTGGGGCTCAGTTCCCACACTCCAGAACATTTTTTTTTCACCAGCAGGAAGATGCTCTTGGTCCTGCAAATCTGGACTCCTTCTGGGCTAATAGGAAAAGCTGGGGTCCGGGAATGTACCCGGCAAAAAGCATGAGCCCAGCTTGTAGAGGCAGAAGTTCTTATCTCTGGCCTCCCATTTACCAGCTGTGGGACCTTAGGCAAGTCATTTTACTTCAATTTTCTCATCTGCAAAATGAGAATACTTGTGAGAGTAGAAATGTTAACTAAAATTTATTCGGGTCCAGACTTTGCTATTAATTCGGTATTTGGGCTAGCCATTTCCCTGCTCGGTGCCTCAGTTTCCCCATATTTAATATCGGGATGGAATAATGCCACCGGTACTACTCACTGAGTGCCAGGGGGACCTCTAGCAAGTCCCCCTTCCCTCTTAGATTCCGTTTTCCCCTCTCTAAAATTGGAATGGTAATACGCTTGGCTTTGACCTTTGCCTTCTCCTCTCCCTCAGCTGTGCGGGAGGGAAGAGTCAAGCTCCCCCCGGATGCAGGGTCCCTCCCAGCCAACCCCGCCAGAGCCAGCCAGTGGCCCCCGGCCCTGTCACCCACCACGAGCATCGGACGCTTCAGAAGCCGACTCAGCCTGCTGCCTGGAAGAGGACGATGAGGAAGGAGCTGCCCTGTCTCCCTGTGAACGCACCCTGGACTGGGACTCCGGTTACTCGGAGGTGTCTGGAAGCACTTGGCGGGATGAGGACCGGCCGGTGCTTCGGAGGGTGGGCCGCCTGCGGGGCCGGGCTAGCCCCCCAACCGGACGTCGGCCCCGTCCCAAATCTACTTCGGACGTCTGTCTGGAGCAGTGGCGGGGGCTGGATGCAGAGGACTGGACAGCATCTCTACTGTCGCGGAGCCGGAGCCGCCAGCCCCTGGTGCTAGGGGATAACTGCTTCGCAGACCTGGTGGAGAACTGGATGGAGCTGCCGGAGGCGGCTGGAGAAGGGTGCCCGCCGGGGCCCCCCCGCTGGTTGGGGAAGCCCCACCACTTCTTGCTCAATCTCTCGGACCAGCTCAGGCGCCGGCTAGGTGGGGGCGGGGGCCGGAGCCGGGGCTCTTCTGGAGCGGGGGCAGCCCCCCAGCGGAGCAGTCCGGCGGCCAAGGCCGCCAAGCGCCTGTCCTGCCCCCCCGCCCCCGGGTGCCCCCTCCCCTCGCCCGACCTCGCCGCAGACTTTACTCACTTTGCTGCTCTCATGAGGAGCCGCAGTCGCCAGCCCATCATTTGCAATGATGTCATTGGCTACATTTGACACCTCTTCTTTCCACCCCCATCCCCAAGCACGGACAATAAAGGGTTTTCTATTAGACCCCGATTTCCCCCTTCCTTGGCAGGGAGCAGAAAGGGTGTGGGGGAGGAACCCTGCCCCCAAGGCAGCCCAGCAGGGGTCTCCCGCAGGCGCCACGGGGACGCCCCCTCCCCCTCTAGCCTCCAGCGATGCTCTTCTCTTAAGACCCAGAGGGGACGCGGGGTTCGCCCAGCGTCACACAGCTAGAATCTGGGGGAGCAAAGATTCAGATCCAAAAAGGTCACACTGCCCGTTTGGGTCTGCAGACATCGCAGCTGGCTTTGAGGTTCGTTCCCCAGAAGAGTGAGGTCCCTAGTTTAGCCTACAAATTTTAATATCTTCCCCTCCTGGGTCTGTTTCCTCTTCTGGGAATTGAACGGGTTGACTTCTAACGTCTCTTCTAACTCCCAAATGGGTCGGCAATGATGCACCCCGAGTCTCCCACCGGGTGGGGGAAAATGGAAGGAAAAAGGAAAGAGGGGTTCGGTATAGCGGCCCCGGTCCCTGGGCGATCAGAGAGTCTGATTGGCTGGCAACATTTCAAGCAATTTTTTCCCGGTTTCCAATTGGCCACCATCACCTGGACCTCGTTAAGGCTTCGTCAACGGTTTTATTAATGATTTGGGGGCCCCGAGCGCAGGCGGTAATGCACCGGGGGGAAGATAGTGTCCTCCTCTTCGTCCTCACAGCTAACCTCAAACACCAGCTCCTTTTGGTCCGCCTTCTGCTCCTGGCCAGTCACCTTATGCACCAACTCTGTCACCCTGGGGGGGAGGACGGGTGGGCACCAAGAGTCAGGGGCTCAGACTTGGGCAGAGGAGCAAAAAGGAGAAGAAAGGGAGCCAGAGTTGGGGGCCCTGGCAGGGGGGCGGTGAGAAACAGGAGCGGCTCAAGACAGGAAACATCTGAAACTATTTTAGGAGAGAGCTGAAGGCAGAGAGGCAGGAAACGGCCATTCTTTGGGAGGAACAGCTATGAGCAGCAAGGAGGGTGGGGATCTGGCCCTGTCCCCAGAACCAAATCCAGGACCTGCAGGATGGAGTGGGCAGCTGGGGTGGGGGATGCTAGCTTCTCCCTGGCCACGGGCAGGACCCTAACTCTGGCCTTCCCTAGCTCCCTTCCCTCTCCCCTCCCCTCCTCCCACTTTCTACAGTTCCATTTGGCAGCTCCATTTGGTTGCAGGAAACTGCCAGGGAAGTGTGAGGGGCCCCTTTGGTGGGGACAGGGAGGGAAGAAAAGGTCATGGTGATGGGTCAGCTAGTGATGGGACCCCGAGGAGGTTTGTTGCTGTAACACTAGCTTTCTCATGAGAGAGGCTTGGCTTTCAAATCCTGGCTATGCTGTAGAGTATTGGAGTGACAAGAAGCAAATCACTGAATCTCTCTGGTCCTCAGTTTCTCATCTGGAAAATGAGAGGTTCCACCAGATACTCCCTGAGGTTGCTTCCACGTCAAATCCTGTGACAAGCCTACTCTTGTTACCTGACCCACACCTCATCCTTCCCATGCCCTCTTCTCCTGCCTCAGTTTCTTGGGACTAATTTCCCCTTAGGTAGAAGAGATGTGGCCCAATCCCAGAAAGTCCTAGAAGCCAAAAGCTAAGGGACCCAGTGTCTACTTCTGGATCCCCTGGGCTCTGACCGGAGTCTCTCTGCAGGCTCTTACTCAGCTTCTTCCCAGCGTCGTTTTCCCGCCCCCCCAAATCAAATCACACAAACTTGGGCCTCTCCTTGAAGGATCCCCTTACAGGCTGGAAGAACTGACCCATTTCAGCTGTGCTCCAGACAGAGTAAGCTTTTCCCGGGGTCACCACAGCTGCTCATTCATCTCATCCCCCTTTCTTCCTTCTCCTCCCAAAGGGTAGCCTTCAAGTGGGAGGAACTCTGGGCTTAGAGCAACCTCCAAGCTTGGATCTAGCTGAGGCCCAGAGAAAATTGAGGGGGAGAGAGGGAATAAACATTTCTATAGGGTCTACTATGTGCTAAGCACATAAACACTAAGCCCTTTTTTTTTTTAACCGATATTATCTCATTTGAGTCTCACTCTTGTTATTCTCATTTTATAAGTTATCAAACTGAGATAGAGGTAAAGTGACTTGCCCAGAATGTATCTGAGGCTGGATTTGAACTCAAACCTTCCTGACTCCCAGACCCACTGGGAAAAGGATACTGGGACTTAAAAGGCTCCTGGAGCAGATGGGAAGCTGATGTTTTATGCAGGAGAACAGAGGGAAGGTCAGAAGAGAAAGGAGAGGGTAGAAAACTCCCTGTCCTCCATTCTGGACCTCACCTGAGCTGGAGGTTTTGCTGAACCTCTGGCCAGCGCCTCGAGTACAGAAGACGAGGAGAGTCCAGATGACGAGGAGAGTCCAACAGTAACATGGTCACTGGAAGGCCATGATTTTCCTGGGAATCACAGAGAACACAGGCCCTGCTGAGCCCTAATCTGACCCTGTACATGTGGAGGAATCTATTGGAAGGGACTAGGAGTTGTAGAGACCATTGATGGGGCAGGGAGGGGCAAGGTGTAAGAAGAGACTCTTCCAAGGGGAATCTTACTCTGTAGGTCCTTTCCTGGGAGGGGAGAGAAGGAAGAAGCTAGGGCCACTAGGGTCTGGGTCCAGGGGCATTGAAGGGATGGGCCAGTCTGCTTGGGGGGAAGGGAGACATCTAAACTTGGACCAGGGCAGATTGGAGGTAGGGAGGTCTGAGCCTCTAGAAATAGGGTCCAATCTTCTAAAGAGGAATGTGCTCGGGATTTGACTAAGAGGAGTGGAAGTTTTGTGGGGAACACCCAATTTCCCTTTCTGAGAGGCATAGAGAAAGTAATCCTTTGCTAAGAGCTGGTGCAGAGACAAGGGTTATATGACTATGTATCTGACATCTGACAACTAGGTGGGGCTAGGCTCACCTGGAGATAGGTGAGCAGATCCTTCAGAGTCATCTCTGGCTGACCAGGGGCAGGAGCAGGCACTGTCAGCCGGTCCCAGCTCGTCCACCTCATATCACGGTACTGTTGGGTGAACAGAGATGCGGATGTCAGCAGAGAGTCCACACAGAGGCTTCCAGGGAGCTGAAACACCTGGAACCCCTTCCTCCTGGGGTACAAAAGTAACCACCGGGATGGAAGAATCAGGCCCCAGCCGCCCCCTTTGGGAAGGGGTAGAGCTGGACTATAGGATCTTCCCTAACAAATCCCTTGCTTTTTTGATTCCCCAGTTAGTAAGAGCCTGGGCTCAGGGGAATCTTGAGGTTTTTTGGGCAGCAGAAAGCAGGAAGTGGGAAAGGAATGGAACCAGAGGCAGAGGCCTTAGTCCCCTCCTCACCCCACTTCCCCATGCTGGACTTCACGAGCTGGAAGTTTTGCTGCCTCCAAATCAACCCATCATATTAAGTTCATCTTTCCCCTATGCCCATATACTCTTTCTGACTTTTCCATTTCTCTCTGGGGCACCACAATTCACCCAGTCTCTCATCTTGGTGTTATCTTTGACCTTCCACACCCTCATTTCTAAGTTCCCATCAGTTACCAGGTCTTATTGATTCTGGCTCAGCAAAATCTCTCACTTCTATGCTTTTGCCTCAGCTGTTTCCCATGCCTAGAATGCACTTCCTCCTTACTACTGCTTCTACTACCTAAATTCCTTTAAAAAACTCAGCTTAAGTACCACCTTTTCCATGAAGTCTTTGATGCTCCTGGAGCTGCTGATACCTTCCCCACAAATCCTGTAAATTTTATATACATCTTCTACCAGTGCATATTGGCTCCCCTGGCTGAATGTGAACCCTTTGAGAAGAGGGACTGGCCTTGAGACCCAATGCCTGGCACACAGTAGGTGCTTAATAAATGTTTCTTGTTTGAATATTTTTTGAGTTCTCTATTTCCATTGTCACACACATACCTTCCTTATTTCTGCCTTAGATTACTGCAAGAACCACATTACTGGACTACCTGCTACCAGTATCTTCTTCCATCCTTCTGCTGCCAGAATAATATTATTAATTGTAGATCTAGTTATACCACTCCTCCCTCATAAACCTTTAGTGGCTCCCTAGTACCTTCTGAATAAAGTTCAGTTTTCCCTGTCGTTCACATGTACCCAACTTATCTTCTCACACAGTCCAGCCAAAAAGGCCTTTACCCTCACTCCCCAAAGGCCTTCAGGATCTTCCCTATCCTCCCCTCTCTCCTGTTTGCTTGGTGAGTTCCTATTTGTCCTTTAAAGACCCACCAAAAAGCCTCCCATGCAGGAAGCCTTCCCTCCTTGCCCAGGCTGGCATGGTTTTCAGGCCTCTGTAGCTCTTAGTTGTATATTCTGGTTATTTGGGCCTTGTTTTCTGGCAAAATAAGAGGAGGAAGGGAGAATGATGAGGAAGATGTTCACTCTTTAGATCCTTCCACCTAAATGTGTTCCCTCCCACCCTGGAGAGCAGAGAAGGGAAGGGCAGGAAATCTAGGGACAAACGAGTGGGAGAAAGGGCAGTTCTGGAGTGGGGCTGGGGGGAGGGTGGAGAGAAGCAGAAGGAGGCTGAGGGTCCAGGCAAAGGGGTCCTTGAGCAGAGGCTGGCTTGGTCAGCACTCCTTGCTCCTCCCTCCCCGCCCCCCTTCTCAGTGGGGCCTGTCACAGGACACGGCTCTGGGGGCCATTTCCACAGGAAAAGGGGCCGCTCCGTCACAGAAGGCTTGGGATGGGGTGGGGGTCAGGGGGGCTTCCTGAGGAAGTCGGGGGCGGGGCAGCAGCTGCAAGCCTTAGATAAGGAGCCTCAGTCCTCAAGTCCATGGCCTTGCAGGCGGCTCAGCCTCAGAACTGCTAAGTCTGGCTGCCTGATGGGAGGGGACGCCCCTGGGACAGCAAGCTGGCTGTCCGGTGAGAATCAGGCGGGGGGAAGGGGCTCCGGCGTGGCCACTCACTGGCTGTGTAACTTGGGGCTAGTTCCCCTCTCTGAGCCTCGGTTTCCCTCTCTGTAAGTGAGACACAGGGAGCTGGCCTGAGTTCAAAGAGCCTTCCCTATAAGATTCCTTGGTTCTCAGATTTCACATCTGTGTGAGCCCAGGAAAGAGATCCTAGAATTGAGCTTGGGAGGAGACCCTAGAGACCACCTGAGTCCAATACACTCATTTTATGGGAGAGTAAACGGAAGCCCAGAGAGACAGGAACCATCTCACATTTCAACCTCAGAAGAGCCAGGATTTAAAGTGCAGTCTCATGATTGGGGAGGGGAGGAGCCCAGGGGGTAGAGGAAAGGGACTGTGAGGGGTGACTGTCCTGGGGGCTCATCAGAACCCCTAGTGTCCCCAAAGAATGACCAGCTCTGGGCCTGAGGCTGGGCTCCATCTAGGGACAAAGGAGGCCCTGTGTGTGGGGGCAGGGAGGGGGCCCCAGGTTGCTCCTGCTAACCCCTGCCCCGGGCTCGGTACAAAGGCCCTCTGTGATGGGCCTGCAGGAGCCAGGGGACATGAAGGAGGAAGACCCCGGGACTAGACAACGCTCGGTCCCTGTGCCCGGACTCGGCTCACGTTCTGGCTGGGGGAGGGGAGGGGAGGGAGACAGGCCCTTCTAGGATCATAGCCCGCTCTCTTTCTCCGGCTCCTTTTCCTGCCTTTCCCACTCCTTCCTGCTTCCTCAGACCCTGCTTTTCATTAGCTTCATCTAATGAGCTAATAATCACTTCCAGATCCAGGAGCGACTGGGTTCCCTCTGCCCAGCCCCAGCACACATAAGCGCACACTGAGACATGCAAACAAGGGCGTGAATGCGGGCACCAGGACATACGGGCCCGCGTGGGCCCGGGAACAGGGGCAGGAGCACTCCCAGAGGGGCTCCCCGAAGGCCCCCACGGGTGGGAACCCCGTTCCCTCACTGGCCTGGGCCAGCTGTGGGAGCTGGGAGAAGTGAGCCCTGCCTTTCCCTAGCCCCCAGAGTGCAGCAGCTGGAACCGGGGCCTTGTCCAGGCCTATCTCCCGCTCATCCCCTCAATGGGGTGGACTCGGCTCTGACTGCATGCAGGGAAAGTCTTAGGCTCCCCTGTTTGCCCCTCCTCAGGGCTCCCTAGTGGAGGAGGGCAGGGGAGGGGGCTGACTGCCGGATGTCTGGCTACACTAATGAGTTAAAGCTGCGACCCCATCGGGTCTGACGGCTGCTTCCTGTGTCTGACAGTTCCCAGCCTGCTGCCCCCATCCCCCCAGCCTCAGCCCTTGTTCCCCACTCTGGCCCTCCTCTCCTCCCACCCCAGCCTGGCCCCCCTTCCCCAATCCCCTGGCTCCCAAACAGTCCCCCTTCTCTCAGCCTCCCAGCCTGGTTCTGTCCCACCCCCCTCCAGCCTCCTAACCTTCCTTACGTATTAGCTCAATGAATCAGACTGGGAGGCTGAGAGGGAAAGGGGGAGATGGTGAAGAGGGGCTCACTCACCCCCAGCCCTCAAGTTTGGGGGAAGTTCAGAGGATATCAACAGAAGGCCTCATCAGCAGGGATGGGGAGCTGGGGGACTGACTTGGGAAAGACCGCAGGGAGCTTGCTGTGGGGCCCCAATCCTGCCCAGACGCCTGCTGGACCGGGTCTGCAGTTAGAGGGAGAGTGGGCTCAAGAGGAGCCCAGCAGGAAGCTCGGTGAGAGGCAGGAGCAGGAAGAGGGACCTTGGCATGAAGTAGTACAGCGAGGGAGAGAGGGGCCTGTCATCAGGACAGAGGCTTCCTGGCAGGCTGAAAGGATCTAGAAACACAACAAAGCTAAACCCAAATTGGGACGTGTGTGTGTGTATGTATGTGTGTGCGCACGTGTATGTGTGTGTGTATGTGTGCGTGTGTGTGCGCGTGCGTGCGTGTGAGGACATCTAGAGACACAGAGGGAGGGATTGGCAGGACACACTCCTTCCCAGAACAGCCATGGTAAATATTAGCTCCCTTTAGGCACGTTAAGAAACTTGTGAGTCACCCACAGGCTAGAGGATTTAAGAGCTGGAAGGAACCTTAAAAACCTAGTCTAAAACTCTTCAATTTACAGGATAGGAAACTGAGGCCTCTGAAAGGGAAGGAACAGCTGGGATTTGGACCCAGACCTCCGATTCCCAAGCACCAGCCACCTCAGCGAGTGCTTGTCCCAAAGTCACTTGGACCTTGTGCTGGTATTGCGGTAAGTGCTCACACCCTGGGAAAGAAATGCCTGTGGAAAAGCCCAGAAGCCCCCTGAAGTGTGCTGTCGGGCTGAGGGGAGTGAGCCCCTGGGGACCAGAGCCAGGGCATCCGGGAACCTCGTGCAGGTTGAGGGCCCCAGCTACAAAGCTAGCCGTCGGCTCAGCTGCCCCTAGCCAGATGGGGAGATTCCCTACCGAAGAACTGAAGAAGGAAGCCCTGGGCCCAAGGCAAAGGCTCCTGGGGTCAGCTCAGAGAATGAGCGGATTCATGAGAAGCTGAAAATAGAGGCTCCAAGGACAAGGAGGGAGGAGGAGGGACGGAGAGCAAGAGCGGAGATAAGGTTAGTCAGGGACAGCGGAAGGGACTGGGAGAATGGGGCGGGGGGAGACATCCATGAAGAAGAAAGACCCAGTGAAGGCTAGAGAGTCAGGGACAGGAGAGAATGACCCATAGGGAGAGGGAGAGGGAGAGGGGCAGGGATGGGGATATGGTCCGAGTCAAGATGAGGGGACCAGGTGAAGGACACAGAGAGACAGCAGCGGGAGAAGCAATTAGGACCAAATGTAGAAAGGGAGAGGTGAGGGCAGGGTAAGAGGGGGAGACGACATGGATGCTATGAAGGGGGAAAGGGCCCCAAAAGCCTGAGCTGGGCAGAGGAGAAGGGGAGCCAATGAAAGGGAGAAAGGAAGAATGGTGGCCAGAGGGAGAAGCCGAGGGGTTGCTGGTAGGATGAGGGCAGAGAAGGCATCTTCACCTTTTGGACGCTCGGAGCCATGGGGATCCAGCGAGAGAGATGAGGTGTAGCCAGGTGGAGGTAGCTATGGCGGTAGGAGCTAAGCCTCTGATGCCCCATCACTACTTTATACAGCTCCAAGCCAACCAGCCCAGCCACGACGGCCGTTGTCGTGGCTATGGCCGGGATGATCTTCCCTATGATCTTCTTACTCTGGGGAGGGATGGACACAGAGAAGGGATCAGCAGTATTAGAGGGGAAGGCATTTTGGGGATCAGGCCAAGGAGGGATGGACCCTCCCGAGAAATGGAGAGCACATGTGTCCAGGGGCCCTCCCCTCTCAGCTCTTCTCCATAGGGTGGAAAGTGGATCATTCTGAGTCTGGCTGGAACTGGCAATTTAACTTCCACATTTAATT
>JAJPUD010000577.1:146126-181235 GCA_023553655.1 Myrmecobius fasciatus
GGGGGTGAGGGTGTGAGGGAAGAGAATCAAGGGCCTGAGTGCCCTGGAGGAGTGGTACGCCTCCCCTTCCCCCAACTAAGCTGCCTGGGGATGCTAAAGGGAAGGCTGAAGTCCTAAGGCCCAAAGAGGCAGCCCACAAACCTGGCCAGGCTGGCTTCACTTGCTGCCACGGGCAGGAGTTGCCTCTGGGGACCGCGAGCATTAGATGCCCCATGGTGGCCCCCAGGGAGGGCAGAGGCTGCACTCTGTTGGGGGAGACTTCCAATCTGTGGGCCAGGGGCATGCAGGAGCTGCTCCTATATCCCAAGCCAACAGGCAGTCCTGTCTCTCAGAAGCCTGGAGAGAAAGGAGAATATCCAGTAGTCTTTTCTCGTGTACTCTGGTCCTGATGCGGGCCTCTGGATTATCTCAGGAAAGTATCCAACCTAGCCTGGACAGAGGGAGCCGCTTTCCTTGACACAGCCTTGCGCCTGGACTTTGGCTTTACAGGCAGTGGACGGATGACAGAGGGGTCAGTCTGGAGAAGCTGTGGTCAAGGAGAAAGTCCAGGTGTCTGGAGACCTCAGGGAAGGGGTGACAACAGAGAACACCCCCGATGCCCACACCCCCACACCAGGACAATGCTGCTAAGCCAGAGAAGGACCGATGGTGGTACTCCTTTCTCTCAGCAGAGAACCACAAAATCACAGGCGAGATTCCTGGTTACAACTGAGTTAAATAAATAGGGGAGCAAGAGGAAATGACTGCTGTAAAAACAAAAGGCAAGAGGAACACTGACAAAGCCCCAAAGCCCAGCCCTGGAGAAGCCAGGACATAGTCCAGCTTATGACTGTGCCTCCCAGGCCTGGGGGCATCCTCTGGGGCCCTGAGGCTCTGGCTGGCCTGGTTGTGATCAGCGACTGGGAGGTCATCAGATGGTCCCTACAACCTTCACCAAGGCTCCTCGGCTGCTCTGTTCCCCACAGCAAACTCCCGTCAGAGAAGAAAGGATACAGGCTGAATATACTTGCTTCTTCCTCCGAGGCCATCAAAGCCCGTTCTTACCTATGGCAATACAATAAACATATGTGAAGTGCCTGTCATATGCAGAATGCTGTGATAAGTCCTGAGAGAAATAAAAAGCTTTGACAAAAGATATGATCCCTGTCTGATGCCTTATCATCATCATAGTGAACATTTACATAACACTTTTAAAATTTGCAAAACACCTTCATACATATTTCATTTGATCCTCAAAACAACCCTGTGAAGTAGGATCTATTATTATCTCCTTGTAAAGATATGGAAACTGAGGCTTACAGACACATGATGGAAGCAGGATTAAATACAGGTCTTTCCTATTTTCAAGCCTAGCATTTCACTCACTGTCACAGCAGGAAAGACAGGCTCTGTGGGTGAAGAAGGCCCAGCTGCGGACCATCCCCAGAGTCAGTCTGCCAGTCTGGCCCTGGCATCTGCTCTTGGCACAACAGGCTGACTCTCCAGAGAAGCCCACAGGGCTAAAGGAGGTGGGTGGGAGGAGGTTCAACGCCCAGAGGCTCACTATAATAGCAAGGTTTGAGTACTTACAGTTCCACTATTCCTGCCCGGGTCCCTGAGGCTGCCTAGGGGCCTCTTCTTGCCCAGGACAGCATTCCGAATGAATGAGGGAAAGTTTCCCACCAGCTCATCATCTTGGTCTCCAGTCCAATGCTGATCTCCAAGAGAAAGACCACTCACCTGAAGGAAAAAATCCAGGTCCTCATGAACACCTAAGACAAGTCTATGCAAATCCCCAGAATACCAGGGCATTTGGGAGGAAGAATCTTATAGACCCAGAAAGCTAGAGTAGGAACAGCCCTGAAAGATCAGTTAGTACAACCAGCTTGTTTTAAAACTGAAGCCCATGTATCCCAAAGAGACCTTAAAGGAGGGAAAAGGACCCAAATGTACAAAAATGTTTGTGGCAGCCATTTCTGTAGGGGCTAGAAACTGGAAACTGAATGGATGCCCATCAATTGGAGAGTGGCTGAATAAATTATGGTATATGAATGTTATGGAATATTATTATTCTGTGAGAAACAACCAGCAGGATGATTTCAGAGAGGCCTGGAGAGACTTGTATCAACTTATGCTGAGTGAAGTGAGCAGAACCAGGAGATCACTGTACACGGTAACAAGATTATACGATGATCAATTCTGATGGACATGGCCCTCTTCAACAATGAGATGATTCAGACCAGTTCCAATGATCTTGTGATAGAGAGAGCCATCTACACCCAGAGAAAGGACTGAAGGAACTGAGTGTGGATCACAACATAGCATTCTCTCTCTTTTTGTTATTTGCTTGCATTTTCTTTTTTCTTTTTCTGCTTTGATTTGATTTTTCTTATGCAGCAAGATAATCGTATAAATATGTATGCATATATTGGATTCAACATATATTTCTACCAGGTTTAACACATATTGGACTACTTGCCATATAGAGGGAAGGGAGGAAAAATTGGAAAACAAGGTTTTGCAAGGGTTAATATTGAAGAATTATCCATGCATATGTTTTGAAAAACAAAAGGTTTTAATAAAGGAAAAAAAAGAAAGAGAAAAAAAAAAATGAAGCCCGGTGGGAGGTTGATAACTTGTCCAAAGTCACCCAATTGGTTCTTAGGAAAACTTGCACTGGAACACAGGTTTCTTCCCAAAGTTCTTTCCACCACACCGCCCCATGAATAAAGAGAATCCTAGAAGTAGACTACCAGTGTCCTACAGTAATCTAGGCTGGTAGCCCATTTTTTAGGGCTAAAAGAGTCAAGGAGCAAGAAAGAAGCAAAGCTTTTAGCAGCTATTGGGACATGGAAATATGCATGTTGATCCAAGCGGTCCTTCAAAAAGAGAATGTTTGAGCTTGAAGCGGACCTTACTCCACACCATGCTGTGGTATTAAGAATCATGACCAGCACTGGCAGGCTGTCAGATGTGTCCCTTTGAACTTGCCCCAAAATGTCTCTTAACCAAGAAAAAATAGTGTGGTAGGCTGCTGGAGAAGGACTTAATCTATCTCTTCATAAAGAGATATTATTGGATCCTATTATTTGGCCTAAAATGGTTCTACTTCTTTCACCAAAATATATAAATTGTATGATCCTGGACATCATCTAACTTTTGGGAAATGTGGCTGGCTTCCTCATTTATAAAAACCTCACAATAGCTCCTCCACAGGATTGCTGTACTTTGTGGATCTTAAAACACTATATAATGATGATCAATTCTGATGGATGTGGCTCTCTTCAACAATGAGAAGATACAGGCCAGTTCCAATGGTCTTGTGATGGAGTCATCTGCACCCAAATAGAGAGAATCATGGGAACTAAGTATGGATTTTCACTCTTTTTGTTGTTTGCTTGCATTTTGTTTTCTTTCTTATTTTTTTCCTTTTTGACCTAATTTTTCTTGTGTAGCATGATCTTTGTGGAAATATGTATAGAAGAATTGCACATGTTTAATGCATATCGGGTTGCTTGCTGTTTAGGAGAGGGGGTGGGGAGAAGGGAGGGAAAAAATTTACAACACAAGATTTTGTAAGAATGAATGTTGAATTATATATATATATGTGTGTGTATGTATATATCCATGTATATATTTAAAAAACAAAAAGCTTTAATTAAAAAAAAAAACCAACCTATTATTTAATAATGTCTTCATTCTAGGAAAATGAGGAAAACAAGTTCTTAGAACCAGGAGAGTGGGGACATTTTTAAAATACAATTTTGCTGATGATTTTTTATTTCTATACCAGTCATGTCCTATATACCATTACATCTCCCAACTTGGAAGAGATGGAAACTCTAGGCTCAGTTAAACAAAAGTGCCAGGTACATAATAGGCACTTAAATAAATATTTGCTGCTTGATTGAATAGGTCCATTATGTTTAGCTTTCCCCATGCTGTGTAGAAACAGCCTGGCCTGGTTCATTCTGCATGCTTCCTATTAGAAAAAAATCAATGCTACAAGAGTAGTATTTCTTTCCTCACCATGGCATTTTCCATCATGTCCCAGATGGTGATACCTCTCTCAAATAGCTACCTAACCTACGAACTCAGCCACTCTAGCTTTAGAGCTGAGGAAGCACTAATGTGAAGAGCCAAAGCTGGCCAGATCAGTTCTACAGAAGAGCAAGTGGAGAGATATCTTACCTTCATGGGGTCTTTGTTATTTTTTTTGGAGATACCAGGAGTCAGAGAGCTGCAAGAGAAGCCAAAATTGAAAGGGTGAGAGGCTGACTTGAGAGCTGGCTGCCAGAGACTGGAGCTATCCTTTAAGACCCAGCAAACCGGGTTTTCACCAGGCAGGGTCCTCCCCAAATCATTTTGACAAGAAGGGGAAAGGCTGCCTCCTGCATTCCTTTGTGGTAACACCTTTTGGGAGCTGGTCTGTAAGCTTTTCAGCATAGCGGTTATCCCCAGAATCCTCCACCAGGGGGCACCCTCTCTACAAGTTTGCCATAGTTCTGGATATAGCTTCATTGATTGCTCCCCTTGACATCCACAAAGGATCCAGCTGGGCTCTGCATGCTGCTAGCAAAATCAAATAAACAAAAACAACATCCCCCAAAACAAACATACATACAAAAAAACCCAAGAAGTTGGGGAGGGGATGGGGAGAGAGGGAAAGTCACAGTATTTAAAAGATAGCAAATAAAAGGTTTTCTCTGGTTCAGCTGAATCCAAACAATTGTTCTCAGATATGGAGACCATATCTGTGGTAGTGTTTGCTTATAAAGGTCATAGAAGTTATAGTAAGAAGGCATCTGAGAGATCACCTTGAGGTCCATACGTCTCATTTTAAAGATTAGGATACTATAGTCTGCTTGTTCTTCTGTTTCTCCAGCTATCTAGTCTGTGACACTTTGGGCCAGATGTCTCACAAGGACATTTAAAGGACCCATATATTAGACTATATGGACTATCTGAAACTCTCTTATTCAGCTCCTTTCCCCTATGCCTAGAAGCCACACCTTCCACATCACTACCTGTTGAAATGTCTCTTTTGAGGCTCAATTAGGATGAGCCTGCCTCAATATTCCTTTGAACAACAACTAGATAGAATAATTCTTCTAGATAGAAGCAATCTCTTCCTCCTCAGAGTTTTGGAACTAAGTTATTTTCAACTATGGGGTCTTGAAGTAAGGTCTGAGTCAGTTTCTTCTTACCAGTCTCACCAGATTTGTTTTGTCACTAGTTCTAACTACCTGCTTGTGTGCATCATCACTCACTATTCTAATGACTGATCTAGACTGTGTCCTTACTGTTCTCATCTTGAGATTTTGCCTTGAACTTGAAAATTTATTTCATTGTTGCTCAATATTCTCATTAGTTTTTGATATGAAACTAATCTGTTTTGTGTGTAAATGTAAAGATATCAAGAAAGGGGAAAGAACAAGAGAACCCCCAAAATGCCTTTAAAACATGCCGTGACTTCCCTAAGATCCCAGTTTATAGTTGAACCCTATGTTTCCCTATTCTCTGGGCCTGCATGTCTAAGATGGTCAATAGCCTGTTTGTGAAAGGGCTGAAAACTTGATGAAGATTGTGTATGCACCCTTGTGTGTTCTTTTGTCTAGGCTTCTGATTTTACTGGTGCAGGGAACTCCCCTTGAGGTTGGGACCTTCTCTACTAGTATGGAATAGCAGCTGCTCTGTACTGGTACACACACAGACACAGACACAGACACAGACACAGACACAGACACAGACACACACACAGACACACACACACACACACACACACGAAGTCCTATAACATCCCACTTTTTGCTTCTCTTAGTGTCAGTTTCTCCCACTTCTGAAGAGTGCCACATTCCCTCACCACATTAAGTCTCTGAAGAGATTTGCTTTTTTCCTTTGCACCTTGGTAGTTTAGAGACTACACAAGAAAAGTACTAGAAAAACTTGAGTTATTCTAGCAGTTCTGATTTGTGCATATCCAAGATCCCTTCCACAGATATCCCTGAAGTCATGGTAACAGCAGCAACTCCCAACATTTGGACCTTTGGTAGCTTTCAATCGTCAGAATGCTTGTAGCTATGGTATGAAAAGTCTATATCCTTACTTCAGAGAGGCAAATACAAACACAAATAGGGAAATGGAAGGCACAGGGAAGATACCTTCGGGCCCTAAAGAAGCCAGCAGAGCAGGAAGTTAGGATGTTAGAAATTTCCAGGGCAAATACATTCAGAGCATACATCTCCAATATACACATTTACCTACTTAAATTATTTACATGTACTACTGTGTAATAATCATGCATGTTATACAACTTACATAAAAAAGTTTTAAAGGATGAGATAAAGATGAAAAAATATTTGATCACAAAATTTATTGAGAAGGGAAGTGACATGGTTGAATCTGTGCTTTAGAAAAATCCCTTTGGCAGCTGTGTGCTGGATGATTTGGAGAGGGAAGGTACTTGAATGAAGGTAGATAAAAGAGGATTCATTGCAAAAGTCCAGGTAAAAGGAAGTAAGGGCCTGTTAGCTGTGGGAGGAGACAGAAGGAAATAGATACAGAAAAGGTTTTAAAAACAGAACAAGATTTGACAACCCATTGGATATGTGAGGTGACAGAGAATGAAGATTTGATGATTGAAACTAGATTACAATAACAGGGAAATTTGACAACTCAGATTTCACCTGGTACCCTACAAATTGGCAAAAATGACAAAAAATGGAAACAGTCAATGTTGGAGGGGCTGTGGAAGGATAGGTACACAAATATGTTGTTGGGGGAAGTGTTGGACAGTACACCCATTTTAAAAAGAAATTTAGAACTATGCAAATCAAGTGACCAAAGATGGACTTATACCCCCAAAGAAGCTATCAGTAAGAAAAAAGTCCCCATATACTCAAAAATATTTATGAGTAGCACTTCTTGTGATAGCTAAGAGTTGCAAACAAAGAAAATGCCCATCAATTGGGGAATGGATAAATAAATTGTGGTATTGATGTAATGAAATACTCTAAGAAATTATATCTATTAAGTCCAGAGATGCAAGGAAAGACTTATATGTATTGATGCAGAGTGAGGTAAATAGAGCCAAGAAAACATACAATAACTATAACAATGTACAAAACAATAACACACCAAAAACACAAAAGTAAATGATTAAACAGGCTTCAAATAGAGACAACAAAGACACATTGCATATGCTTTTGGACTTTTTCTTTCTTTCTTTTTTTTTTTTTTTTGCTTTTTGTTGAGGCAATTGAGGTTAAGTGACTTGCCCAGGGTCACACAGCTAGGGAATGTTCTGAAACCACATTTGAACTCAGGTCCTCCTGACTTCAGGACTAGTGCTCTATCCACTGTGCCACCTAGCTGCCCCGGACTTTTTCCAATATATTCAACAACTAGGCTGACTTTTTACTCCCTTTTCTAAAAAATTACTATTTGTCATATGGGATGATTCTCTGGGATGGGGAAGGTATATACATGAGATACTATGGTGATATAAGAAAAAGAAAATATCAATAAGAACTTATTTAAAAAAAACCAATTTAGAACTATTTTTTGGAACTATCTGTAAGTATAGAAGAGAAATGAGTTTGGCAAAGATAATAAAATTGAATTTAGGACTATCAAGAGTTCAAATCTAACCTGAGATACTTGCTTGTTCTATGAGTCTGGCAAGTCACTTCACCTCTATCTGCTTCAATTTCCTCAAATGTAACTGCCTTACAGGGTTGATGTGAGGATCAAATGAAAGTATCTATAAAGTGCTTGTGTTCCCTTCCCTTAACAAGATGGGAAGCAGATTCTGCTCTTACACCCCCCCCCAATAAAATGGAAAATACAGAGCTATAATATAGTGATCGTTGCCTGGCAAGGCAGACTCTGCTCTTCAATATCTGTCACGAGGAACCAACGTCTGGCTGAGAAGATTATGGTTGGGAGCTTTGCTCAGCAGAGGGAAAGAGCTGAGTTGGGTATTGTGGAGAGATAAAGTAGGTATGGTAAACCTTACAAATGAGTATCAAGAGGAGAAGGGGATATAATCCATATCTCTCTTGGGGATGGGCCACAGGTCAACACACCATCCTCCCCAGCTTTAGAGTGCTGGCCAGAGGAATTAGTCTCCTAATCTTAGCTCTCCTCTAGCTGTTTCTTTTTATGTCCTTCTCCTTATTTCTGTAAAAGGAGATTTTAGAGTTGTTAACAAAAGAAAATGACTATAAGTAGTAATGGCTTACCCACTTCCCTTGCCACCATTAAATTCTTTACAGACCAAGCAGATCTTTAGTGGGCTTCCCCAGGTGCAAAGGGCTGAGATCATGGGCCAGGGCAAAGACCATTCACCTTGACTGTTCCAGGCAGAGCTTCTTAGCTGGGACAAGCTTGGAGCTATGGGGTTGGGCTGGGGGTGTGTCCACATCAAAAGAGGCATTCAGATCAATGTCCTCACCACGGGCTGGTTGGCGCAACTTTAGGTTCAGCATTTCCACAGGAGCTGGGCTGGGAAGAGAAAGAAGAATCATTCACTACAGAAGGCAAATGAATGTCAACCTCATCTCTCTCCTTTCTTCAGAGTAACATTCTCTTCTTCAGGTTCTGACAGTGAGTTTACAACTAAGTTTAATTTATTCACTATACACAGGGTCCTACCCTACCTCCTAAGGTAAGACATCTTAAGGAACATTTGTGGGAAGAACAAAGTATCTGATCACTTCAAAGCAATGTATGTTGAGAGTTTAAAAAAAAATATATATAGCTGAAATAAAATGATCCACAACTACTCTGAAAGACTTATGATGAAAATTACTATCCATAACCAGAGAAAGAGCTAATTGTCTAAATATGGATTGAAGCATATTCTTCTTTTTTTTTAAACTTTATTTTCTTTGAGGGTGGGGAGAAAGATCTGTTTTCTTTCATGACATGACTTTTATAGAGATGTTTTGCATAACTTCACATATGCCTTCTTAATGGGGTAGAGGTGGAGAGGAAGGAAGGGAGAGAATCTGGAACTCAAAAGTTTTATAAAAAATTATTTATGTGTAATTGGGGAAAATAAAAATATTAAAACACACACACACACACACACACACACACACACCCCTGAAAGGAATATCATCAAGCACTAGAATACTAGAATGAACTTGAGAAATTAAGTTAACAATCCAAACAGCAAAAACTAAATGGATGATAAATGTGCATTTCCTAGATTTTGAGCTATAAGTATACTAACTCACTGTGCTACCCTTCCATTAATACATATATATTGGACAGTTATTATAAATAGACAATAAGCAAGGCCCAGAGCTGAATAGCAAGAGAATGAGCTAGACTGGACTTGGCAAATGTGCAATGCTTTCAATAATTTTTAGCTGCTTCCTATCTCAAAAACTCAACTTTTCAATACTAGTATTCTTCTTGTATGGCTATAAATCATAAATCATGATGTCAGAAGAATAAGGCCTATGGAAAAACACATAGCAGGGGTAAGTTAGTCATTGATAATTTGAGCATGGCAAGTGGTGAAAAAGATATCATTAAAGGGCTACATGACCAGAAGAGGCCACAAGCTGGGAAAATAGCAAAGGATAATAAATGGACAACCTGGATAAGATTCCTGGGCCCTGTTTAAAAAGCCACAAGATATTAAAAGAACCAGAGGAAGGCCTCTGGCATGCTGGATAAATCTTCTATGGAGGATATCTAGAAAGACAAGGACAAGCAACACACAGGATCAGAAGGTTTGGGTGGGTTATGATCTCTGCCAGTGCAAAGAGTGCTCACATCAATGAGATCATAGACCCATTGAAGTATCACATATTTCAAAGTGCTGAAATTTCTGAAAGGGTGAATTCAAGGTCTATCCTCATTTCTTCCTGAATTATAGCCCATGGGGCTAAGAGGAAGTAACAGAAAAGCCACATATAAATCCAAAAGGCTGTCTCAAATACCAATATTTCTCTTCTGAGGTCCTCCCATTTTCTAAGTCATTCTTGGGGCACCACTCTCCACACAAAGAGATCTTGGTACTTGATGCAACAGTAGAGGTAGGTTCTGTAGACAACAGGATAAGTAGCAAAATTTCCAAGATATGGCTGCCTAGGGAAACCTACTTTGAAATGGTCAATTTCTGTCCCTCTCCCCTAGAGTCCTTCACAGTATTCCACATTTCCTTTTTTTGAAGCTCCTGATACACAGACACTAAAGCAGAGGACTGTGTTTGATGAGATGTGTGAAGCATCACAAAGACAGATCTGGGAATTCATAGGTTTAATCACTGGAGCAAGAGAAGTTGTGGTGGCAGCCTAAGAGACTTTAAGATGGAAGGAAAATAGGGAAGCACGTGCTATACACAGCTTGGAAATGATAAAAAATCTGACCCATTTTACCTTGAAAAGAGTTTTCTTTTCTTCTAGCCACTTACAGAGCAACTTCATTTTTAGTCAAATATGCCTGCCTACCTTTTCTATGCTTGCATTATATGGGAGCAGGCAAACATCAAGTCAATTATGAAAAATAATATATTAGGATAGATTATATTTGATAAATTACAATAAAGTAATATATCTGCATATGTTTATGTACATATATGCATGCACAGGCAGATAGGACTTGGAGTTCTAAGATTTTAAATCCTGGCCCTGTCTACCTTAGGACTGTGGACAAGTAACTTTCCCCTCAAGCCTTAGTGTCCCCATCTGTAAAATGAGAGGAAGAACTTGATGGTTTTTAGAATGCCTCTTAGTTCTAACTTCTATGATCCAGTGAGAAGCCCCTGTGGTGAATATACTTCTAATAGAATCATGGTCAGTTCCTTGCTCTGGGGGAAAATGTGCTTTATGGAAGTGTATGGAAAGTACTGTATGAAGTTGGAAATTGTCAGCTTTGTCAAAAACAAAAGGAATCTGATTTGTATGCTGTGGCCCTGTAGAGGCCTACAGAAGAGACTAACAAGTACTTGTGCTCTGGATTAGCAGAATGAATCCATGTGCTCCAAAGTCCACATGGTGACTTATGTACTTACTAGTCCCAGGAGCTTGGGCAAATCACTTCTTTAAGTTCAACTTCTTCTATAAAGTCAGGGACAATAACACTTAGATTACCTGCCACACATAGACGTTATGACTAAGATGCTTTAGAAACTTTAAAGTATTATAGAAACATGATTTCTCACTATATGATTTTTGTGTTGTTGGGTTTGGGTTTTGGGGGGTAGGAGGGGAAGCACAGTTGACATAACATTGCAACAACAGATAGAGACTCCCACACCAACTAGTCACAGATTGTCACCTCTGAGTTTTTACAGACAACAGAGATGGGGTTTCAGGTTCAGCTTAAGCTTTTTTGATGGCATGTCTCTGCTTCTGATACCATTTCAGGTCTGAGAAGTAATATTCTATGACCTCTTAAATCTGACCTCTGATCTTTATCCCTTAGCTTGTTAAAATTAATAAAGTATATAGGTAGCTCATCTTAAAAGCACAGTTCTACTAGCAGATCACCCTCGCACATTCTTCTTTAATTTAGCAACCATTTATTAATACACTGAGTGTATACATTTGACTTAGGGGGTGGAGAAGAAGAGATAATACCAGATAAGTAAACACAAAACATACAACAAAGAAACGCAAATGAAGAATTTTGGGATTCAGAGGAGGAAGGGGAAACAGGAAAAGCTTCATTCATGTAATAGGAGGTAGTAGCTGAGCTCCATTCTGGAGGAAGGTAAGGGTTCTAAGGGGAAGAAGTGACCAGTGAAAGCATTTCAGGCATAAAAGGCAGAATGTACAAAGGCAGTAAGAATCCTGTGTATAGGGAATGGCTAGCTATCCAATCTGACTAGAACCAAGTATGTCAATGGGAGCAATAGGAACTGAGATGGAAAAGATGGGTCGGAGCCAGCTTATGGAGTACTTTAAATGCCAAACTAAGATGTTTATATTTTATTCTAGAAGGAATAAAGATCACTGAAGATTTTAAAATTTCTTTGGGTCATTCAAAATGGTACTATCAGGATCTTCTCTACCTTGGTGACATAGGAAATGGACCACACATTCAATTCTGTTAGCTCTTTGGCATAAGCTGGAAATCCAGATACAAAGTGCTCATATCCCAGACCCTTCCTGGATCCCAAATGCACCTTAGAGATGGGAAACCAAGGTCTAAAAAGTTCAATGATTTTGCCAGAATCACACAACTGGTTAAGTCCCCATGGCAGGATTTGAAGAGGGGTCTTTCTGACTCCCCCACGTCCAGTTCTCTAATCATAGTGTGCCAGGCTGCTCATTGTCGGGCTGTGGCCTCCCAGCACCAAATCCAAGTGCTTTTTAAAACCTATGTCGGGGGGCAGCTAGGTGGCGCAATGGATAAGAGCACTAGCCCTGAAGTCAGGAGGACCTGAGTTTAAATCTGATCTCAGACACTTAACATTCCCTAGCTGTGTGACACTGGGCAAGTCACTTAACCTCAATTGTTTCAGAAAAAAACAAAAACAAAACCCAACCAACCAAACAAACAAAAAACCTCTATGTTGGGTTAGGTGGCCACATCCTTACCCCCACCCCTATCCTCCCAGCCAACCAGTCAAATCAGAAAACTGAATACTAATGAAGACATGAGTCTTCATGCTTCATGATGGCAGAGACCATATTTCATTTAGACTTTGTATTTTTCCCAGGACATATACAGCACAATGCAGTATATTTATTAAGTGCTTAATAAATAAAATTATTTAACCCTTAGTTATCTTTTGGAAAAGCTACATGGTAGGCAACAATTAGTTAAATGAGAGAGAGAGAATTAAAGACCATTTTCAGGTGCAGAATATAAAGGAGAAAAAATAAGGGTAGATATTCTTGAGTCATTTTTTTTTTTTTTTAAGGAGAAGTCAGATTATAGTATCACAGAATATAAAAACTGGAAGGGACCTTAGAGAAAAATCTAATGCAACACCACTTTCATTCTGTGTGGCTCACTGTCTGCATACCCTCATTCTCATCTGCCTGCTTCAATTCCTTTCCTCTGGCTCCTGTGATTTTTTTTAAAGTTCTTCTGTATTCAAAACCACCTTTCCTCAATTGTCATTTCCTCTCCTTCAAACCTCTCCCCAATTGTGGCCTATAGTCTCACACTGGCTCAAAATAAGGGACAGAGAAGGAAGCAAAGGATAAAACAAGAAAACAATTTTGAAGACCGTTCTCTCTCATTAGAGAAAGTGAGTCATCTTCATGGATTTCTAACATCTTGCTTTCTCTGGCAAATTTACTTGGTTAAAGAGCCCTGTCAGGAACAGCATGTCCTGTGCGCTATACAGGGTTTACTTGGCTCACTGTCAGTTTATGGAGGCTTAATGTTCGGGGGACATGACAAATTTTTCAAGAGCTGCTGTTTTCCAGTTAGAAGGGAGGCCTTGGTTAGAGAAGCTGACTGTGATAGAGAAAATGAAGTCTCTGCTATCAGTTCAAACAGCAAAAAGAGACATAAAAAAAAAATAATTATGCTATTTTTATTAACAGCCCAGTAGAAGCAGTTGAATTCATAATGATCTGCCATTTTCATAATTCTGGCAATTTCTAAGAGAGACCTTTTGGCCAGGGTTTATCATAAGCCTCCTAAACAAAGAAAGGAAGCCAACATGGCTCACTGGGTAGCTTATCCAGCCAGTCAAATTAGAAAAGTGAGTATTAATGAAGACATGCGTCTCCATGCTTCATGATGGAAGAGACCATATTTCATTTAAACTTTGTATTTTTCCCAGGACACATACACAATTTCCCCAGGACATATACAGCACAATGCAGTGTATTTATTAAGTGTTTAATAAATAAAATCATTTAATTCCTCAGTTATCTTTTGGAAAAGCTACATGGTAGGCAACAATTAGTTAAATATGAGAGAGAGAGAGAGAGAGAGAGAGAGAGAGAGAGAGAGAGAGAGAGAGAGAGAGAGAGAGAGAGAGAGAATTAAAGACCATTTTCAGGTCCAGAAAATAAGAAAAAATAAGGGTGGATGTTCTTGAGTCATTTTTTTTTTTAAAAAGGAGAAGCCAGATCATAAAATCACAGAATATAAAAACCGGAAGGGACCTTGGAGAAAAATCTAATGCAACACTTTCATTTTGTAGGAAGAAACCAAGGTAGAAGAATTTTAGAAAGCCAATAAAATTCAGAAGTGTAAAGTCAGAAAACTTTTAAGCACTTGTCTAGCCTCTACTTGCAGACTTCCAGTGACAGAGAGTAACTTCTTATTTTTTGTTTTCATTAGACTTTTGGATAGCTCTAACCATTAGGAAGTTCTCTCCCCCTCCCCCACCTTTTTTTGCAAGGTATTCAGGGTTAAGTAACTTGCCCAGGATCACAGTTAGTAAGTACCTAATATCTGAGGCCACATTTGAATTCAGGTCCCCCTGACTCCAGAGTCAGTGCTTCATTCATTATGCTACCTAGGTGCCCCAGGAAGTTTTCTTAAATGTGGTCAAAATCTTACTCTCTTTAGCTTCCATCTAACAGGCCTTGTTTTGTCCTTTGTGGCCAATCACAACAAGTCCCATCCCTTCAAATACTTGAAAATATCAACTGTGTCTCTTCCTCTTTGGGCTAAACATTCCCATTCCTTTCAATATTTGTCATGTCCTCTTCATATGTCATGGTCTACCAGTCCCTTCATGTCCTAGTCATCCTGCTCTGGATGCACTTCAATATTCCAATCTGAAACAAGGCTGTCTGGTCATCTAAGACTAGAATGAGGCTGAGGTTTCAACCTGGACCCACCCACTTAGTTATCAGGATCTAAGAAACACAATCCCACTTTGATAGAGCAACAGTGTTTTCCCCACACTCAAAGGAAGACTGATGCTAATGTGTGGAATGACACTGCCATATAAGGTGGCTAAAATGGGGAGAGGCCCAGTTGGCTAAAGAGAGAATTGCATCTGGCAATGTAGCACAAATAAGAATGGAAACTAGGAAAAGCTGCTGAGTAGAGCCACAAATGTTTTTTATGGAAATAAGAGCAGGAAAGGAAAGGTAGGAAATATGATGCAACTTTCAAATGACAAAGGAAAAGTAAAGGGAACGATTTAAATATAGTAGGAAAAAAAATTAGAAAGGAGGGGAACATACAATAGAAGCTTACACAAAGGCAAAGAATCTTAATCTTAAAAAAACAATAGCACACCAAAAAATTCTAAAGTGAAATTGAACCAAATCAAAGATTGTGAGTGGAAAAAGATATAGTGAAAGATCAAATAGATATGGTGCCGGATGGGTCTTTCTACTTCTATTTTCTACCCCTTTTCTAATCTGTTCTTTTAATTATCCTGCCATGCTAGTCTTACCTATTTGCAAATCTTATATTACCTTTCAATTCAAAAAGTCTTCAGTGGCTCCCTATTACCTACCTAAAGTTATTAATTGAACGAAATCCACCTCACATGTTCTACATTCTAGCCAAACTGCATTCTAGAACACAACCTGATCACTCCCACTTTCCATGCCTTCTTTTATTCCCAATGCCAGAAACTGCCTCCCCCTTTTCACTTGTAGAATTCTTACCATTTTGAAAAGACCAACTCAAATGCTACCACCTACACAAAGCTTTCACTGATTCTCTCATCTATGATTCTGATTCTTCCCCAGACTTCATATGGCATTTAGTTTGTACCTTCCTAATGAAATTATCATGCCATATCGTGCATTAGAATTACCCATGTTTATGTTGGAACCTTCTTTCCAAACTATGGCAGCAAGGTATTATCTAAACTTCACCACTTTCTTAGTATCCAGCACAAAACTGTCTCCACAGACACTTAGTGTAGAACCCCTTTTAGAAACTTATGGGAAAGAGAGAGGACTATAGGAACTGAGTGTGAACCACAACATAGCATTTTTAGTCTCTGTTGTGTGCTTGCATTTTTTTTTTAATTAAAGCTTTTTATGCATGGGTAATTTTTCAACACTGACCCTTGCAAAGTCTTCTGTACCAAATTTTTTTCTCTTTCCACCCATCCTCTTCCCTAGACGGCAGGAAGTCTAATACATGTTAATTTTTTTAAAATAGATGACAAATCGAATATATGTATACAAATTTATACAGTTATCTTGTTGTACAAGAAAAATCGGATCTACAAGAAAACAAACCTAAGAAGGAAAACAAAATGCAAGCAAATATCAACAGAAAGCATGAAAATGCTATGTTGTGGTCCACACTCAGATCCTACAGGCCTCTCCCTGGGTGTATATGGCTTTCTTCATCACTGAACAATTGACCACCTCATTGTTGAAGGGAACCATGTCCATCACAATTGATCATCACATAATATTCATGTTGCCTTCTACAATTATCTCCTGGCTCTGCTCATTTCACTTAGCATCCGTTCATGTAAGTCTCTCCAGGCCTTTCTGAAATCATCCTGCTGGTCATTTCTTACAAAACAATAATATTCCATGACATTCATATACCATGATTTATTTGGCCATTCTTCAATTGATGGGCATCCATTCAGTTTCCAGTTTCTTGCCACTACAAAAAGGGCTGCCACAAACATTTTTGCACATGTGGGGCCCTTTCCTTCCTTCAAGATCTCTTTGGGATACAGGCCCAATAGAAATACTGCTGGGTGAAAGGGTAATTGCATTTTGTTCTTTCTCAGTTTTTTTTTTCTTTTTTCTTCCTTCTTGATCTGATTTTTCTTGTGCAGCAAGATAACTGTATAAATATGTATACATATATTGGATTTAACATATATTTTAACATTTAACATGTATTGGACTATCTACCACTTAAGGAAGGGGGTAGGGGAAAGGAGGGTAAAATCTTGGAACAGAAGGTTTTGCAAGGGTCAATGTTGAAAAATTACCCATGCATATGTTTTGTAAATAAAAAGCTTTAATAAAATAAATAAATAAATAAAGTATGTCTAGATTTAAAGGAAAAAACCAAGATTGAAGCTACAAGCTTGTGAGCAGGAAAAATCAAATCAGAGAGAGCAGAGGATAACAATCAACACTGTTTTGTAAAGAAAGCATGTTGTCAATCAATTTGGTAAATCTGATACATTGAGGGGAAACAAGAAGAATCACATAACTTGGTTTTTAGCAAAATTTATGCCACTTATCCTAATGCTAGCTCCACAGTAGGTGCTTCGTATTTGAAATACTTTCTTACTTGGACAAGGACAGCTTTCTCCCACCTAAGGCATGCTCTGATGCCTATAAATCTCATAAGATTTATAAGACTATTTGGCAGATCTCACCAAAGTGGAAACTATAGGTGATGTGTCTGTCATCCAAGATCCAACCTACCTAAGTGTGGAGAGGCTCCTCAACAAATGGTGGACCATCAGGTAATAAATCCATTAACTATAAAAACTCAGAAAAATATCTACTAAGACATGGAGGTAATACAACCATACAATTTAAGTTGATGGAAGGAAAATATTCAGTTTGTGAGACTATGGATATTTAAGTATGCAAAAATAATCTTACTAATAATAGGCTTTAATAGTATACATTATGTGCCAGGCTTTGCACTAAGCCCTTAAATACTATATCATCTGAACTTCATAATAATCCTAGGTAATAGGTGTTATATATATTATCCCTATTTTCAGTTGAGGAAATTGAGGCAAACAGAGGTTAGGTGATTTGTCCAAGACCACACAGCTGGCACATGTCTGACACAGATTTGAACTCTGGTTATCAACAAACTGAGGAATATGCAGTTAAGTCCCCACAATTATTTGCTGGATACTGAACTGGCTTTAGTTTGTAGCTTTCCTACGCAGAAGGGTTATCAAGGATTATCATCAGACAGCAGAGAAGAGGTCACTGAAATTTACAAAGTTGGGGGTGGCGATGACGAGTGTGACAAGATTGGACCTATACTTTTGGAAATCACTTTTAGAGGCTGAACAGAAGATGGATGGAGGAGGGAGGCTGGAGGACTCACTGGCAAATAGTGAAACAGTTGAGGCATGAGGGGAGGAGGACCTGCACCAGAAGAAAGATGGGGACGTATACAAGAGATGTTGTAAAGGTGAAAGCGACAGGCCTTGGCAGTAGATACGGGGCCGATAGAGTGTGGCATCCAGGATGGCTCGTCAGCTGTGAGCCCGAGGTTCACAGAGGGATGGTGATGCCCCCTACAGTAACAGGGCAGGAGGGAGAGTCTGGGAGAAAGATAAGAAGTTTCATTTCAGACATACTGAGTTTAAGATATAAGACTGGAGGTCAGCAGAGAGGTTGGGGCATAGAGACAGATAGCAAATATAAGGAAGCTGATGAGATCATCTGAGGAACACTATGGGCAGAAGGAGGAATCCAGTGAGGTCGCTGGCTTCTACATGAGGCAGTGAGGTGGCAGAATGGATAGAAAGCTGGATCTGGTCAGGAAGCCTGGAGTTCAAATCTCACCACAGACACTTGCTAGCTGGATGACCTTGGACAAGTCATTTAACCTGGCTAGCTCAGTTTACTCAACTGTAAAAGGGGACAATAGTAGCCCTTACCTCCCAGGGTTACTGTGAGGACCAAATGAGTTATTGTAAATAGCATAGTGTGTGTGTAATATAAATGTTCGCTATTATTGTCCAGCAAAGGTCACTAAGGACTAGTCAGATAGGTAAATGAAGAATCAGGAGAGAGTGGTATCCCAAAAATCTAGAGAGAAAAGAGTATTTAGAAGAGGGTGTTCAACAGTATTAAAGGCTGCAGAGAGGCTGAGAATTGAGGATAGAGAAAAGGCCATTGGATTTGGCAATTAAGAGGATCACTAAGGTCAGAATTAAGAGGTCAGAAGCCAGATTGTAAGGGCTTAAGGAAAGATTGAGAAGAGACAATCTTTTCATGTTTGGCCACAAAGGGCAGAAGAGATACAGGATGTTAGTAAGTAGAGATGAAAGGAATAGATGAGGGTTTTAAGGATGGCTGGGCATGTTTGTGAGCAGCAGAAAAGCCAGCAGACAGAGGGCTGCAGATTAGTGGGGATGACACAGGGGGCAATTTGCTGGAGCAGATGGGGATGAGATGGGAATGGGATTACTTGTACAGGTAAAGAGGTATATGTGCATATACAAGATTACCAGCTTGGAGAAGGTGAAAGAAGGAAGAAATTGTAATTAGAAGCCCTAGAGGTTTTCTAATCTGGTTTTGGCTACCATGCCATTTTTCTCCTTTCTGGAACTATTTCCTTTACTATAAAACAGAGATCTTAAATCAAATAATTCATTTAACTCACCTTATGCCTGTCTTCAACTGTCAGCTCCTGGAGGACAAGAGCAGTAGCTTTGTACATTTAGTACGCCACTGCAAGCAAATTAGGTGCTTCATTAACAGTCTGTAAGAATGCCAAAGAACATGACAACTGGCTCCTCACAAGCTACTTGTAGATAATCTCCAAAAACAGAGAAAGAAAAGACTGTAAAGTATTTAAAGAGAAAGCAGAGAAGAGATGAGGAAGTTCAGGGAGCAACAAGACAGTGAAATAGCTTGGGAACTAAAGTGATGAAAAGAGCAAATACTTTAACAACAACAAGATTTACAGTTTCACACACAATCCTTTTTCTGTATTTTGAATCTGGAAATATTCCTGCTTATTGTTTGTCAAATTCAGAACAAAAAACAGTGGGCTGTCAGATTTAGGCAGTGCTCCAGTCCCACCACTTCCCGTCTTCCTTTACCAGAAACTTAAAAAGGCAGGAATTATTTGGAAGCAAGGAAGATTGGAAAGTAAGAGGCCTCAGGATAGCTGAAACCCATAAGCCAAGAACCTGTATCCATGTGGAATGGCTGGTTAAAAAGGGCACACTAAGCTCCCTGCCTTTACTGCAGAGGTGGAGGAAGAGGATGCAGAATGTAATACATGCTCATTGATACTCTTGCTGTGCTTGTCAGTTTTGCTGACCCTTTTGGATTTGGTTTTGTTGCAATTTTTCTTACAAAGATTCACTAGGTTGAAGACAGGGGTAGAGATATATCTGCTTTCACTGGATAACCTGGGAGCTTACAATCCAGTACTCTTTCCACTATACCAAGGGCTTATCCACATTAATGATAAAATAGATTTATCCACCAAATCATTAAGGCCTACCCAATGTGGGATTTTACCATTTGTTCTGCCACCATACATGCACCATAGCTCATTCATAACCCCCAAATCCTCTATTTCTAGCTCTTGGAACAGTAATAAAATCAATACCATTATTGCTCCTGGAAAGGGCCTAATGATTTACTGCTTTCCAGCACACCATCTCCACAACTAATTAACCAAACAAATAAAACCCGTTCTTTTGCCAGCAACTGCTAGGTCAATCTTTGGAGCCACTGCCAAGACAGTAAAGTTTAGGAACCAACATTCTAATTTTTTCTTTGGGTAGTTTGGTATCCAAGATGTTCCTCAAATTGACCCTTTTAACAGATGGGGAAAAAATTATCATTGTAACAATGTAGAATATATGTATTGTACCCACCAATTAGAACACTTAAACTCCTTGAGTGTATGGACTTCTTTGCATTTCCAGTGCTTAACACTTAGTAGGTACTTACTACATTCTTGGTGATTTATTGAAATGAATATGAAGTAAAGACAAAAGTAAAATAAAATATTCTACCAAAGATTCATTGAAAACAGGTAGTGAGATCAAAACCTGCTTTTTTACTTCTGGTCAGATCTATAATCTAGAGTAATTTACTTGTTGATCCAGATTATTCATTTCCTGATTTGTTTTTCATTTCTGATAAATTTCTAAGATAAGTCACTAGTTTTTCTAAGGCAAGAGTCCCCCAAATCAAAGACTTTTTCTAATAACATAGGATGAGCAATACTTCTCTCTAGAGAATTTTCCCCAGATCTCTCCCCCAACCCCCCAAAGGGGCTAACCAAACCTCTCTAAGACAAGCCGACTGAGGGTCTCACTGGTGTGGGATGGCAGGTTCAGGGTCCCCTGTAGGATCGTCAGTTTCTTCTTTAAGCTCTTGGGAAAGAGAAAAATGCCTAAGTGTAAATGAGAAGACTAATGAATAGGCCTGCCATGTATGGAAGTGCTCCCCTTGCATAACCAGGCTGATACAGGGATGTCTTGGTGCACAGCAAGGCCAGAATCTAGTCCTGGAGCCCAAGACTCAGCTTCAGGGTAACAGACTTTGGAGTAATTCTACACAAGTTACTTTCCCCTTATCCACCTCAATTCACCAAGAAAGGTGACAGTAAAAAACCCAAATAACAATCTTTTATGTTCACAGAACAGGAAGGAAGTGTTGGTCACACAAATAAAAGCAAAAGCCCTCTTCATGTAAGCATGTGCGATTGGCCCCTCAAAGACAATAAAAACTATAACCAATGGTTCAGATGGCAAACACCATAACAACATTTAGCAATGAATTGACATTCATTGATGTCATGGTGATACATGGTGAAAATAAAGGCCGTGATATACCTCCCACTTCCCAAACCTGCCCTTGATGAACACTCAGGCAGCCAAAAACGAATGTTTCTGGGATTCCATGTTGAAAGTGTCAAGTATTCAGTTTACTGAAAAGAGCTGAACTGAGTATAAGGGTGGAAGTGGAAAACAGAGGTTACATTGTTACTTCTTCTAAATGAGCATAAACTCACTGTGATTTCCTTGTCTGCATTCTGTAAATCCTTCTGGGTTGATTTCCATTCCTCCTTGACGTTGTCAAGCTCAGAGAGTGCCTTTTGTAACTATGGAAGAAGAAAAGGATGAGACTGGAAAAGTTCCAAGAATTGTACCAACTCACACCCAAAACACCTTCTTATGGGACAACCATCAGGACTTCGTCTGGTAGGAAACTCCCTACCAGTTGATCAGAGCAAGATTCTTTGAGCTAAGAACCTTCTCTGCCTAGACAGTGTAGCAATTTTTCCCACTATCTAACCAAATGCAGATGACTACTCTTCCCACACAACCCAGAGGGAGTGCCCCCAGCAACTAATTCAATCTCTTGAGGCAATTAATGAAGTCATTTCTTATAAACTCCAAAATCTGAAAACAGCAGACACAAATACTTGACAAATAACGTCTACAGGGATGGCTAGGTCACTTCCTTGGGGCCACATCAAGACAGATGGGACTTGGTACCTGACATTCAAATCCCTGAAGCACAGTCAAAGTACTCCAAGGCCAGCTAAGATATCCTCAAGCTAGACTGGGACGTGGAAAGAGTAAAGAGAAGTCACGGTAGACTAGAATTCATAAAAGATGGGAAAACAGATCCTTGTTGCTGCAAAGGCTATATATATTTACAGAGCTTTAATAGACTTAGAAAGGGATCCTAGATTTCTTCTCTTGCATTTTGGAGACATTAGACCAAGTGTTGGCAAGGAAAACATCAAAAGCACCTATATAGCAGTTCTTTCAGACACAGACTTGACATAGAAAGTGACCACTGGATCTTTAGAAAACCAAACAGGAGAGCTTGATGACTTGTCTCATATTGGAAATGGAGTCTTAAATGGAGCATTTAGAGCAATGCTATTAGGGACATGGTTGATCACACTCAAGATCAGAAGCCTCTATTCTTGGAAGAGGGGGAGAAACTGATATGATGCCATGAGGACTAGCTTTGGAGTCACAGCACCTAAGCTCAAATCCTGGCTCTACTGTATTTATGGGAAATGGGACAATTATGTCAACTTTCAGAGCCTCTTTCCTCATCTGCAAAATGAGGTAATGATGAATAAGAGAATTTCTAAGATCCTTTTCTAGCTCAAAATTAGGCATCTATCAACAAGCATACATTAAGCATCCACTATGTGTTAGGCACTGGATATACAAATAAAAGAACAAAGCTATCCTATTTTCAAGAATCTCACATTCTCTCTTTTTTTTTTTTTGGCAAGCATACATCTGGCATTCAAATAATATGGCCAGCCCAACAGAGTTGTGCTCTCTGCAGTAGAGTTGGAATGCTTGGCAATTTAGCTCGAGAAAGGATGTCAGTATCTGGTATTTTATCCTGCCAGGTGATCTCAGAATCTTCCTAAGATCATTCAAATGGAAGTGATTCCATTTTATCTGGCATGGCGCTGGTATACTGTCCAGGTTTCAGACATATGACAATGAGGTCAGTGTAACAGCTCTGCAGACCTTCAGTTTGGTCAGTCTAATATCTTTCCTCTCCCACACTTTCCCTTCAAGTCTTTCAAACACTGAGCTAGCTCTAGCGATGCATGTGTCACTATCATTATCTATGTGGACATTCTGGAAAGTTTACTGCCAAGGTAAAAGAACTTATTCACAGCATTCAAAACTTTACCATTTTCTGTAACTGATGGTTTCACATATGGATGGTGTGATGTGGCTGATGGAGTTCCCTGTGTTTTTTGGTGGTGTTAGGCTAAAATTAGCACAAGCAGAAGAGAACTGATCCATACTTCATGACATCTCAGCTTTAGAGGCTACACTGAGCACACAATCATTTGCAAACAAAAAAATCATGTACCAACACTCCCTCCACTTAGTTTTGTCTTGCAGCCCTTTCAAATGTACACTTGCCTATATATATTTATGGAGAACTCACAACGGTTAAGTGCTCACAAAATGGCCAGAAAAAGTGATACCAGGACATTCTCAGGGTCTCTCTTAAGAACTTTGAATTGATTGTATGATATGGGAGTCACTGGCACAATGACATGGTATGCCTTCATCAGGGTAAGTGCTACGCTCTATGAGCAAAGCAGAATTGCATTAGCCCAGAAGAAACATGAGAAGCACAAAGTTAGAGTCCATCCCAAATGTTCATATGGATTATTTGTATCTGACCTGAGGAAGGGCATTCAGAGTTTGTATTGGTCTGATCAACCACAGTCAGACACACTGCAACTGGATTCTAATATAGTGATGTCATTTTGGTCCAACATGGTGACAACAGCCAGCCAACATGCTAATAGGAAAGACAGACTGCATGTAGACAGAATGTTGCTGCTCAGTTGTTTCAGTCATGTCTGACTCTTCATGAGCCCATTTCAGATTTTCCTGATAGAGATACTAGAGTGGTTTGCTATTTCCTTCTCCAGCTATTTTATAGATGAGGAAACTGAGGCGAACAGGGAAGTGACTTGCCCAGGGTCACCCAGAAAGAAGTATTGAAGGCCAAATTTGAACTCAGCACAATGAGTCTTCCTAACTCCAAGCCCAGCACTTTATACATTGTGCTACCTAGCTGCCTACACAGAATCAATTAGGAAGGAAAAAAGGAAAAAAGCAAAACACTACAGGCTATGTGATCCTGGTGAAAGGAAATGCTAATATTCAGACTAGGGGTAAGCCCCCAGTGCCAGCTGAGCTCCCACAGGGAAGTGCAGACAGCCTCAAACACTGCCTGGCTGGGCTTCATGGCCCAGAGTGAGGACGAGGCCCTTCCCTATCTCCGTCTCCGTCTCCATCTCTGTCCTCTTACAGTTGTGCCTTTCACCCTTTTCTTTCCTCCCCTCCCCCCACCACATTACCTTATTATTTGAAGAAAGCAAATCCTTCCTTAGCTTATCTGCCAGCTCACCTGAGGCCTTCCGAGCCTCTTTGAGATTTTCATATTCTCTGCAAAGGCATCACACAGAAGCTTCAGGATGTTTGAATATGAAGTTCCCTTAGCATCAGAGGGCATTCATTTATCCTACCTGTTCATTAATATGTATTAGTATTGAGCTTAAAGTGTTATGGAGCAGGACAGAGAAGTATGAGAAAAGAGTTAGGACCTCTGAGCAGTGAGGACCTCCGAGCACATCACTTAAACCAGTCCCTCAGTTACCCTCTCTGCAAAGGGCACACCATTTGTTACCCATCCTGCCTATTTCATGGCTATGAGTGATACGACATGCATGAAACAGGAGGGCCCAGCAGTTCTGAGAGGAAGCTCCATTTCTATCCTTCCTGCTCTGCCGTGTCTGGGTAACCCTCCTCCCTTGCAGGCCCAGAAGTTTGCTCGAGGTCTTCATCCTAACAAAGGGCAGCAGAAGGTTAAGGTTTGGAATTTGTGAGAAAAATGGCCCCAGTCTGGGGTGTAGGGGACTTCTTTGTTAAATAGAGAGAAGGGCCTCAGGCACTCAGAGGCTCACCAGCCAGCTTCTCTTTCAAAGTACAAGCAACAGAGAGGGGAGCACTACAGCCAACAGCATTCTTCTGTCTATAGGGTCACAGGCTGGGATTAATCTATTCTTTTCAGGGAAAGACCCTCTCCTCTTAAAGGCAAATGATGATGACTCAGGAAAGCCGAGTGTATTTTGGAACACCTACTTCTTCAGTGATACACAGTACACAGCCAGCTGTTCCATGGCTGACTGGCCCACTCCCATGTCTTGGATCATCTGTTCCACCTCTGGGCGCTGGCTCTGGAGCAGGATCTCGAGCCTGAAAAAAAACCCAAGTGCATGGCTTGTAAAATCTAAAGGATTCTGAGCAGAAACATCCTAGCAGCTCTATTTCCCCTTACTGCTGTTGCTATAGCAATATATCAGAGCTGCTGGGTGAGGAGAAAGGGAAGTGTCTGCAGACAGCATCACTAATGGATACCTATAGAAGGACTGAGGAAAGTGGCTCTACTCTGATTTCACAAGGATGCAGTTAAGCAAGAAGGGTCAACAATGAAAGGCAACACCTCAGAGAGGGTATTTCTGAAGAACAGTGACACCAGAGGAACATATTTAGGACTTTGTTAAACTGATAAATAAAGAGCAGAACAAACCAATGAGGAATAGCAAGATCATTCTTTGAAATCACTCATTTATCCTCACTATTTATATCCTCAATGAAGGACCTCTTCTCTCCCTATTCTTCCTGAAACACTGGTTTCATTTGTCTCTATAACCAGATTTGACCCCAAGGTTGGCCAATTTAATAATTTATTTATAACCACCATGGAACTCCTCACTCACTAGCCTTTCTACTATTTTGTAGTAATTAATCCTCAATCTTGGGTAGTATCTCCCCACTATATGACTTCTCCATTTCTACTCTAGTCCTGGAAATCTTTAACAAAGAAACTGATGAAATGGAGCCATTTCACCCAGTACAAATTTGTGGGATATAAACTCAACTGGGACCTCACTGTTGCTCAGCATCCCTCTGACTCGTTTCCTCTTGGTTTATTCCTGACTAGCAATTTATTCTGTATCTTTTCTTTCTTCCTCATGCCACAACTGAACCTTCATCTTCCACATTTGTAAAAGACCTAACATCTGAGAAAATGTAGGCTATAAGAGATGTAATAATGTAGGCTATATTACTCTGTTCTAAATATTAAAAGTTTCTAGCATCATTCTCCTTTCTTCCTGTCTCGGTGGAAGCAACATTCCAATTCCTTAGTAAAGCCTCCCTCTATCCATTCCTGTGATCTCATCTCCACTTAAATGCTCATTCCTTCTCTCCTGTGTATCTTCCATCTTTACCTCTCCCATCTGCCTACAAGTAGGCTCAAATTTTGCCAATTCTAAAAAAAGATAACATTCCCTTGAACCTTCCATATTCAGCTACTATCCCAACTTTCTTCCCTTTCCTGGCTAATATTACTTTTTTCAATACCACTTACTCTCTCACTGCCTTGTCATCTGGCCTCTATTTTCACTACTTGACTGAAATTCTTCTCAAAAGTTCACTAATAACTTCCCATATACAAACACTATATATCCATAGTTTTTGGGTTTTTTTAAAATAAAGTCTATGGTCCCAATGAAGTCCAACAAAACTAGCCACTTCCCTCCATGTTTACTCTTGGGCTTCACACCTCACACTGTTCTGGTTTTCCTCCCATAGTAGTTTTTCATTTGGCCTCCTTCATTGGACCTCCTTTCAAATGTCTAAAGGTTTTTTCTGGATCCTCCTCTTCTGAAGCTATACTGTCTCCCACTGCAATTTCATTTATTCTCATAGTTTAAGCTAGCACCTCTAATGGAGACGATCCTAGCTCCTTCCTGTCAAGTTTCAGGCTGGAATCTCCAACTCTATTTAAAGGATACTGAAATCCCAAAAGCACCTCAAACTCAAATGTCCAAAACGAACTTTATTTTTCCTAAATTCATTACTCCTACCTTCTAGCTCTATCTCCTGGTTATATCACCTTTCAGTCATGGTTCTCATGTTGAAAATATTGGTTTACCTTTGGTACTTTCTTCTCCTCCATACTGTTAATCTTTTTAGTCTACCTGACCAATTTGTTTGTCTTGTTAAAAAATAAAATAAAAGCTCATGGAGACTTCTGGGTCATGTGAGCACCCAGGTGGCAGACAATTTCTCCAATCTCTATGACCTCTAAAACCTCTTCAAAACGTAAATTATGTGTCAAACATAATGCAATTTTAGCTGTTTCCATGGTCTAGGACCAGAATCCAAGAGAAGACTAAATAAAAAAACAAAACCCAAGAACTGATACTCACTGACTGCTGAGTTTCCTCAGCACCCCTCTGCTACCTCCCATGAGAAGGTGCAACAGCAGACTCTAGGACACAATACAAGCTTACATCAAAAGTCACCCCTGCATTCTGGGCCTCCCTCCCTCTTTCTAGTGCCATAGAGTTCTTGGCTCAGGCTGTACAAGTTTACTTGGGGCTGGATAGCCAGCTTGACCACTATCATTTGAGATGTGCCAGTTCTACAAAGCTCTGAGCTGTTGTGCCAGGGAGTAGGACAGGTCAACCAAGGCAGAAGACCCTGCATTTGGAGAGTGGTATAGAACTTCACCAAGCCTGAGGAAAAAGCACAGTATCCAGCTGGGTTCAGTTCTGACTACCCAAAAGTCACATGGGGCAAAGATCTAGGTTGGTGAACTCTGAATTACCCAGTTGTGGGAGAAGGCTGAGACACTTTGAGATCCAGCCCCTAAAGAAACCCCTATCAGAGAGGAGTAAGTCAGGAAGTGAGCGATAAGGAAAAGAAGGGGAGGAGGGTGGAGACATTGAAAATGTCAAAAATTTTACGAAGAGATTTCAAAGACTTTGACCATAAACAGGTAAGTTAACAGAAAAAAACAAAACAGTAGCAGAAGGAAAAATGACTTCTAGATCTAGTAAACAAGTTCAGGCATCTATGAATAAATACTGCAAAGTAAAGGAAAATGATCCAACACTTGCTAAGACAAAGGAAGACTCTGTGAGATCTGAGGAGAACGTGGAACCACAACATGCGGGTCCTGAATAGTTTAAAAATAAATGAGAATCATGAGAGCAGAATTTATGCCCTACAAAAACAATGGGCAGAACAAAAAAACATTCTGAATCTGCAATGGTAAACCTTACCAAAGAACAACAACAAAAAAAGCAAAACCCAAAACATTAAAAGAAAATACACTCACTCTTCAAGCAAAATATATGGATCTCTGAGACAGGCTGCATAGACAAGCTAAGGATCACAGGTTTCCCAGAAGAACATTATAGGACAAAAAAACCTAAACACCACAATGAAGGAGAGAATAGAAAAACCTAGAACTTCTGAACACAGAAAAATGAATCCCAACTGAAAGAATTCACAATTTGCCTTCAGAAAAAAACAATCAAAAAACAAAATCAAGGCTGCAAATTCCAAGACACATAATGGTTAATAATGGATTTTAGAAACAAGTTCTGCAAGCCATTTAGAAAGACCTTCAAATACAAAGGAAAGGGCATTTGAAAAACATAAGACTTCAGCACCCGCTAGAATAAGGAGGAGGGAATGGAATAATGTGTTCCTAAGACCACGGGAGATGAAGGCTGAAGCCCAAGGTGGCCTATCCTACAAATTTGACCTTAAACATATAGAACAAAATATGGACATTTAACAATAAAGAAGAATTTGAAACATTTTTAGAAAGAAAAACAGAACTGAAGATATTATTTTCTTCTTCAACACATCCAAAACAACAAAAATGCAGGAGTGAATAAATGCAGACAGCAACAAAGACCCATTAAAGACACCTTTCTAAAGGTAGACTAGGAAACAGGGGTGAAGATGGAAATCTGGTGGAGGTAATTGGTGAAGAGGTAGATAAAGAACAACATTATGGACAGAACCTAGGAAAATTTTGCCTGTAGGTGAATGCTTTTGTGGGACTACATTACACTATGGAAAGATATATGGGGAGAAGAAGGGGACAGAGAACAGTGAGTGATACCTCAGAGTCAAATCAAGGGCTGTCAATGACAGGAAGGTGTTTGGCTTCAGAAAGAGAAGAATCTATAGGGAATGGATAAGGAATGGAAAAGTATTGGGGGGGGAGACAATGGGATGGGCTGAAAAGGAGGGGAAAGTTGGCTTTACTCTGGAGATGGGAGAGGTTCCAGTGATAAATGCTGCATTGGAAATGAAAGGAAATGAGATCTTACACGGGATCAGGCCTGGGGTACTTGGTACCTGAAAAGTTTACTTGTCCTGGGAGGGGGAGGGGAGTAGGTGGAACCCTTGGAGGGTGGGGGGTGGTTATCAACTGATACCTAGAGGAGAGAGCATGGCACAGCGAAATTTCCAGGCAAAATGTAGGAAAACTAAAAAAGGTTAATGAGAGGGAAAAATCAGTGAGGTAGAGAGGGATCATGTAAGAAGTGCCTTATCATGGGGCAGTGTCTCCTATGACATCTGTGATAATTGGTATTACTCTGAGAGTGGGGCACATCCATTGCCTCCTCACCATTTCCACAACAACCACTGTAATTCAGGCCCACAATACAATGGATCTAGATTTTAAGATCAACCAAAGGGGTCGTCTTTCTCCTATTCTCTTCCTCCCTCCTATTCTTCTTTCATCATCCTAAGACTAGTTGTCCTTGACATCAATCTTTGGCTTCCTGCTAACCAAGCAAAATTTAAACTTTTTGGTGTAGCATTTAAGACTAACATGTGAAACCCAAACTTTCCCAGCCACATCTTTTATTATTCCCCTTTACATGTTTTCAGCTTGTTTTTCCAAGTAGACCACTTATTTTCCTCCCTGGGTGACACCACTCTTTAGTCTTATCAATTCACACGCCTAGAATGCTTCTTTCTCCTCACCCATTCTTAATGTGACGCTAAGAAGCCTTTCCTCATTGCCACCTCTTGTCCCCAACCTCATAATATATTTAAGTCTATCTGAAGTACTTAACATACATTATTTAGTATCATAATTATATGTGCATAGGTCATATTCCCCTACCACTCTAAGATCCAGAAATGCACTGACTGAATCTCATCTAAACTTTGTGTCTCACCAGCTGTTAGCATAGTGCTCAGGACATGATGAATGCTTAGTCAATCTTATGCTGGAGAGCTCACTGGCCTTAAAAGTCCAGAGTTCCCTGCATTAAAGTCCCTAATTTTCATACTAGGCAGGATTATTCTTCTCCTGTTTTCTCTTTCTCTGAGCTATGAAAAACAGAACCAAAACCAAACATGTCATTCTTGAGAGCTATGACCGAAGGGATAGCTTTTGTAGAAAACATTTCCTAGTCTTCTTCCTTATAGACATCAAAAAGAAGAAGAGTTGGAAAGAGAAGGCTGTGCACTGTCACAGCCTTTGTTAAAGGGCATCAGTGATATTGGCTTAGTTCTTGAGTCCCAAGCTCACCGTTCCATGGTCTTCATTTTGTTCCTCAGCCGGTAGGTCTCCTCTTTCATATTCTTGATCTCATTCTGCTGTTGCTCCAAGTACGTAATCTGTTTCTGGGAAGAAAAACAAATTGTTGCTTCAGTGGATTCCTAAGGATTTCCACTCACAGGACGGGGTTTTCTTCTATAAGTCACAGGCCTGAGAAAACAACTCAGACATGCTACTAAACATGAGGAATACACCTAGTAGCCCACCATTTCAAGATGGACTCTGACTGTACTAGACTTGCAGAATGACAGTGGGTCATTAATACTTCTCTTGGTATGTTTTCTCTACCTGAAGAGGAAACCATCATCTTCCTGTCTCTAGGATACTTTACAGATGAGAATTATAAGCCAAACATGGATTTTTGTAACCCACAGATTGGCAGAAACCTGTCCGCAGCCAAGCTGTAAGAAATCAATCATTAAGCTTTTGTTAAGCTCCTACTATGTACCAACTCTGTGAAGATGCTGGGAGTATAAGGAGATAAAATGAAATAGTCCCTGTCTCCAAGGAACTGAAGACAACATGTACAAGTGTTATAAAAGATAAATACAAGGTGATTTTTTTGAGGGAACTGTTCTAAGAGCTGGGGGATCAGGAAAAGTACCATCATGAAAAAGGTACTTAAGTTTTGAAGAAAACAAGTGAAGGAAAAAAACATCACATCAATAAAGTACTAAAAAATACACAAAAGAGCAAGAAAGTTCAAACGAGCAGACAGACAAGAAGGGCAGTTTTGTAATTGTTATATTAAATTTAGCTTTCATTTAAAAAATCTAAGCTGTATGTAATACAAGTACAGGTTCACATATAATCCTTTTTGTTCTTTGTATAATGAAATGTCATTTGTCATAATAAAAAAGAAATTAAAAAATAAAGGCATCTAAGAAGTTACAGAAATGACAGTAACAGGAGGAAACCCAGCATCTAAGGAATTATATTACATATCAATTTAATTTAGAAGGGCTTAGTGAGTTTTTCAATTTCAAAAAAAATTTCTATACTTTCTTGTCTTCTACAATGTTAGCAAACAAGCAGCAATTAACAAATGTCTCATGAAATGATAATGTTTCTTATTACCTTTGGATACATAACAAAACAATTCTATCAAATCTTTTACTTGCCTCTCTGAGGAAAACCTGTAGTCAACTCTTTCGTTTTATTTTATTTTTTTGCAAGAATGCTAATATTGTTTCTTCCAGTATTATATCTACTAGGTCACTGGGCAAGGACTTCATATTTATAGAATATCAAGACAACAAAAGTTAATGTTTTTAAATCATTTAAACCTCTGTGATTCTGTACCCTCTAACTCCTTTTCTTCCACTGCAAAAATAGAATGAGGCTGCACTGTCCTGCTTATGAACTGTCATGGCCAAAGAATTAATACTCGAGTGGACAGCTATTGGTGATGAGTTTTCTGTACTTTGTTCTCAGAAAGTAAAGGTTATTTGGTGCTAGAATGTTACTCAAAGTCTTTTAAGCACCAGGGTTTGTATTTTTCCTTGGTACAGCTCTTGAGAATGCAGTCACCTCCACACCAAGATGAAGTATTAGATTATAACTTTGTACAGAAAGAAAACAATGATAAAAAAGGAGCTTCTGTCATCCACCATTAATCTGTGCTTATCATTTTAAAGCAAACTTGGTTTGGTTCTTGCTCAGATTGAGGAGGTAGCTCTGTATTTATCCTCCCTCATCTCAGTGTTTGGTTCCCAGAGTACTATATACTGTGAGAGTAAGTCCTTTACCTAAGGAATTTCTAGAAATATAATCGACAGATTCTTCCCTGTCAAGATATTCACTTCTCCCCACACTCATTCCCCAACCTCCACACTAATCTTGATGCTTGATTAAGCTCCTACATGTTCCTTCCCTTCTCACCCAGCTCCTTAAAACAAAATTGAAGAAACAACGAAAACCCTGCAGTCTGACCTCCTGCAGAACGACAGCTGCCTTTCAAATAGCACATCACATGGGGTTGCTGCTTTCTTTGTGGCTAGAATACCAAGCTCCAGTTCAGATCAATCGACTCATTCCCCCTTAGGGAGGGCAGGGGGGCTGAGGAGGGAAAGAGGCCAACAGGCCCATGCTGATACAATATTCATTTGGGTTTGGGGGCTGTTTGCTTTGATCTTCCCGGTCAGTTGAGCACATTCAACTTCAAAGTCCCCTGCTCTTCCCTGGGATGCTGTTTGATCTGGCTCCAGAGAGCAGCTTGGTCGAAGGCTGAAGCACTAATGGGAAGCTTCCTGAGGCCTGTCTCATCAGCTGCCTTCTTGAAGCTGGCCTGGGCCTATCTCAGGCATAAAAGCTCAGCTCACCCTGGTCTGTTAGTTCTTGTCTTATAAGTGCCTATGGCTGGAAGGACCTTAGAAAGCCTTTTCTGAGCTGTTTTGCACTTTTCAAAGTCAATATGTAAACTTGACTGCTACAGCTGCCTTAATGGGACCATATAGGTCCCAAAAGGGCTAGAGTTTGGCTGCACTCTCATTTTATAATTTGGATTATCTATATAACAAGGTAGATTGTTCAAGCATTCTTTATATTCTCTTCCTAAAGTCCTAGAACAAGAATTCTTAACTTTTTGTGTCATGGACCCTCTCCCCTGCCACCCTTGGGCAGTCTAGTGAAGCCTATGGAACCCCTTCTCAGAATAACATTTTTAAATGCCTAAAATAAAATGTGCAGGATTGTAAAGGAAACTATCAAAAAAAAAAAAAAGATTTAAGTTTATAGTTTAATAATATCTGCCCTAGAGGGACTTACAAGGGGCAGGAATTTATCTCCAATTTACACAAGAGGAAACCAAAGCAGAGATTGTAGAGAACCTCAAGAACAGGGAATTCTTAGTCAGTTTCACATTCTTTACCACCAGAAAGTATTGTCAGAGAAATAGTGAATTACTTCCTGTAGAGAAAGAAGAGCTATAAATTTGAAGCACACAGATGCCCAAAAGACTTACCTTGAAGGTTGAACACAGCATTTCTGATTCGCCCAGGGCTTTCTGCAGTGATTCTATGGTGACATTGCGTACATCTAGAATTTCTCTTAAAGAGTCAACGATGGACTGGCAATCCTTCTTCTCTTTTACTAGAAAGAGACACTGAAATCAGCACAACAGTTCCCAAATCCTAGTGTCTTACTTGTACTCCTCTGCCAACTGAAAAATGAATGTGTGTGTGTGTGTGTGTGTGTGTGTGTGTGTGTGTGTGTGTGAGTGTATGTAAGGGTGACAGGGTATACAGAAATGGGGGAGTGGGAGCACAAACTAAAAAGTCAATAAGTGTGTTTACATACTGATTTTCCTAGGAGAGGCTCTTATTTGCTCCAAAGAGGCTAGGAGCACTAGCTTCCATTCCATAGGTCACTTCAAATGAGAAGTGCAATTCTCTCTGCTAAACACCATTAGCCACATAAGAAAACAGGGGAAGGCTCCAAATCCTTTCTAAACTAGTAAGCAAGTCAGTTCTTCTCCCTTTCAAGTTTCTTTCTTTTTAGCATGTTCTAGGTCAGGGTCTTTGGAACCCAGAAGCAATGACAAAACTTATTCTATTCTTTGTGACTCATGCTCTGTAAATAAGCTGTTCCCAAAACCCATCTTCCAAAATCCCCAGGACTTTGTTTCAGGTTCCAGGAGTTTCCTCCTTTTCACAGCCACATGTGACCAGCATAACCAAGAGAGAAACATTCACTCTCATATTCTGAGCTGTTTTATACAAATCAGCTAGGAACAGGAGGCAGAAAGTCAGTAGCCGCAAAGTTGCACAGGCTCACTAGAATAGTCTCAGTGATGCCTTCTGAACCTATCTTAGGAATACACTCAGCCACAAGGAGAGGTCCAGCTTATAATTAATTCTTAGATGAAGGCTTATTTAGGCTTCCCTCCATTTCCAAGTAGACTTTGTGTACTTCTTTGGGAAATTTCTCAGCTATCTGGAGGGAGTGAGCATATCTTTCTATAACTCACCTTTCAAGGACAGCTGGGCTCTAGTCTTATCCAGTTCATTCTGCAAGGAAACAAACATGGTCAGAGGTCTAGGGCTTTACAAATATTCTCCACACCATTTCTAATTGTTTTAGTGCTGTCTGAATAAGAGAAGTTTCCTATTAATAAACAGAAAAGCAAAAGTACTGAGGACATAACTAAGTCTCCACTGATGATATAAGGATGCAGTCTAGTTCTAGTCTCCATACAAAAATTTATTTTAATACCTAAAAAAATTTAATTAGTGCATATGCTCCCTTGACTGATACAAGCTACATATAAAAGTTCCATATTTTATTAGACCATCTTCATTATTTGCTATGCCTAAAAAAAAAATTCATCATGTGGCAAACCTGTCAAGCCATCTCAATTAAGTTGGCTAGGCTGGTGCATAGATAAGAATTCACTGGGAGGCCCTTCCAATGGCAAATTTTGTCAAAGCTTGTGTTCTGCTAGCAAATCTGGGGTTACCTGCATGTCATAAGCAGGTATTAGAAGGGGCTGTAATAGAAGATGCTGAAACTAAGGCTCAGAATATACACACACACACACACACACACACACACACACACACACACACACACA
>JAJPUD010000577.1:181245-204534 GCA_023553655.1 Myrmecobius fasciatus
ACACACACACACACACACACACACACACACACACACACACACACACACACATATATATTCTAAAAACGAGACAAACTAGCTAGTCTTACATCCTGCTTATTTAAGTCCATTTGGAATCCTATAACCCCAAAATGGATTAAGAACCTGCTTCGTGAGACTTACTGGGAACTTTCTTATTAGCTTTAGTCCTCCAATACTTACTGGTCAGACAAGGGAGAGTCTGGATATTTGAGGAATGAAGGATACTCTGTAACAGTTAACCAAGGAAAATAACAGCCAAATGAATCAAACAAAAAAACCAAGGTCCCTCTAATTTCTTTCATACTTTGGCAGAAGCTTTACTAAGCACTTACTTAAAATCATTCTTTCAATCCCATAAGACACTGTCCTCCTCCCCTATTCTCAATTTATATATTTTTAAGCAGGAAGGTATTAGAAGATGTCATTGTTGCCATCATTACAGAGGCTATACCATTTAAAAACGGAGCTGTTGCCATGACAATGGAAATGATGGTAATGGCTGAGCACACTGGTTTGAAGCAGAAGAGGGTACAAGAGTCCCATTATTTGAACTCCAGCTAACTCAAGGCTCAAAGGAAGCAATGTGTCACTAAGCTACCAGCAGGAAAGTAGAACAATTCAATGCCTAGCAAAATTAACCCTTAAAACCCAGCAATTACTTTGTCAGTTCTAACACATCTTTATTTAGGGAGCCTTATGATTCTAGCCACATCATGTCCAGAATGTTAACAAAAAGAATCCAAACAGAGCTCCTCAGCTCTGTGAGTCAGCTGTGGAAGCCAACACAATACTCCAAACCAAAGCCAAAGGCCAAGTCATCGGGAACTTCAAGAGCAAAGGAGCTCAATTATTTCTACCATATATTCTATACTCAATTTCCCTAGTTACAAAATGAGGCTGGCAGAATTAAATCATTTCATAAGCAATTTGAAAGAACATCCAAGAAGGGCTTTGAGAAATCTACAAGTACAAAGGCTTACAAATGTAGCAATGTGGCTTTCACTACTAAACATCACTGCAGTATTAAGTGTCCAGGGAATGGGGACATGACATTAGTGTTTTTCAAGCTGAGAACTGTGCAGGAATTTCATGAGGACTGCAGATAAGAGCAGTTTCACTCTAAATCAGTGCTCTTTCCATTATGTCACACTGGCTCACATGAAAACAATAAGAATGAGCTTAAGAGCAAACAGAGGGGCAAATGGGGACTGTGGGTTCAAATCCCAAGTTGGCCACTTACTTTTTGTGGCCTCCTTTTCTTTATTTATAAATGGACTTGTCTGAAGGACCTTCACAGTTTTAAACCTCAAGATCACCTTGTTCCTGCATCTGTCTCTCTATCCATATCATTACTTTATAACTCTCCTTTGTGTCAATCTCCAATGTCAAGAGCCCAGTTATTACTGAGTTCTCTTTTCTAACAACATAGAAACCCTGACCTTTGTTTAGGAGCAGGCACAAAATGCCATAGGGGTTCTACTGAATAATAAAGTTGAAGAACATTTCTCCTGCATAATGACCCTGCATACCTTACATTAAAAACAAACCAGAAAAAACAACCTAATTAATAAGCATTAAACATAAGCATTTCGGGGCAGCTAGTTGGTACAGTGAATGGAGCACAGCCCTGAAGTCAGAAGGACCTGAGTTCAAATCTGGTCTCAGAGACATTTAATACTTCCTGGCTGTGTGACCCTGGGCAAGTCACTTAACTCCAATTGCTTCAGAAAAAAAAAAAAAAGTGATTGTGAAACATAAGCATTTCAACATATAAAAAATAGGGGGGAAAAAAGATTGCATATAAAACTACGAATCTTTATTTGTTTCTGCATACCTTTAAGGTCTCTGCATCCAAGCCTGCTTCCTCTTCCTGAGCAAGGTCAAAGAAAAGCTTATTGATAATGGATCTTTTGCCAACCTAGATGGGAAAATAGAATAGGGAAAACAGACTCATTATCAGTATCCAGACCAAGAGGCAGGTATTAAGGGAAAAAAGAAGCAATGAAGCATTCGATTGCTGTCTGCTTGATATGAAGTAAATCGCTTTCTCTTTCCACACTCAGAATACTTAGGATTATGCTAGAAATGGCACTTTGCCCTTCCTCTAAAGGAAAGAATTATGAACAGGATTCTTTCAGGACAGCTGATGCATTCTAGCTAAAATGGATAGCTTCAGAGTGCCCCTGTTCTCAACAAACTCAGGTGGCCACAATTTTGTATTCTTTAGAGTTATGACACTATTTAATTGAATGACCTCTTCCACTGATAAAAATCCTACTATTCTATAGTAACTCAATGAAAACAAAGCAGCCAAAGGCATTAGACCTTAAGAAAATCAGGAAAAAGATAGAGACCAGTTTTCACACGGCATTCCTTGACATAATGGAAAAATAAACTGACTTCTCATTGATCCTGACACACAGAATCCCAAAATTTTGATAGTTAGAAGGGGCTTAAGCAGTCATCTAGTTTGACCCATAACCAAAAGGAATCTTCACTATAATAAACCCAAATGGTCATCCAGCATCTGCTAGAAGTCCCTCATGATGCCATCTTGTTGAAACTTTACAAAGGATGAGGATGCCCAAATGAAGCTGCTATATGTCTACAGACATAAAGACATAGAAATGGCTATGGACAAGCTTGATATTCCCCCAAGAGCTCTTCTCATTCAATCACTTCAACAAAGAAAGGCAATCTTTCACCAAGGCACACCTACCATCACTACTACTTCTGGAAATATTAGTTTACCTGGATCCGACATTGTGGACATGTACGACTTGGAGCAGTGTCAAACCACTTAATGAGGCTGAGAAAGAAAAAAAGAGCAAAATGGACATTTTTAGATACTGCTAAGCAAAAAAGTTCATAAGCCTGAACTAACTGCTTCAGTAAGTTTGTGAAATACAGACTGAGCATTTATTGAATATAAAAGCCTGCAGTGAGAAGATTCAAGATAGGGTAGGCAGATAAATCCCTATATTTCTAAACCAATAGAGACCTTAGGGATCACTTAGTTAAATCCTCTATTTTTATGGATGAGAAAAAAAGACCCAGTGTAGTTAAGTGATTTACTTAAGGACACTAAGATTGTAATAGTACAGAGTTCAGCTAGGATGTACTCAGCTCCAGATCTGGGGCCTTTTTCACTATACTATGATTTTCTGCCCACATAGTACTTACAGTTTAATAGGAATGAGGAAATAGGATTACAAATGACTCCTCAATTTGTATATTTCAAACTTGCAAGGTATTGTTCTCCCAAGCCTGCAATGGACTACTGTTGGTGCGGTTGTGAATTGATTCAACTATTCTAGAGGGAAATTTTGAACTATGCCCAAAGGGCTGTAAAACTGTGCATATCACGAAATGAACCATGTAATAGGACATAAAAATCTCAAAATCAAATGTAAAGGGGCAGCTAGGTGGGACAGTGGATAGAGCACCAGCCCTGAAGTCAGGAAACCCTGAGTTCAAATCTGGCCTTAGTCACTTAACACTGCCTAGCTGTGTAACCGTGGGCAAGTCACAACTCCAATTGTCTCAGCAAAAAAGCAAAGAAGAAAATCAAATGTAAAAAGAGAAATACTAAATGTTTTCTTTTTGGATCATAATACAATGAAAATTACATACAACAAAGGGCAATGGAAAGATAGATTAAAAATTAATTGGAAAATAATCTAATCCTAAAGAATGTGGGTCAAAGAACAAATTATAGGAACAATAATTTCAGAGAATGACGGCAACAGAAATAACATATCAAAAATTTAGGGGAAAAATTCAAAGAAGTATTTAGGGAAAAATGTATTTCTCTAAATTCTTACATCAACAAAATAGAAAAAAAAATAGATCAATGAATTGGGCATGCAACTAAAAAAACTTGAAAAAGAACAAATTAAAAATCTCCACCTGAACACCAAATTGGAAATCCTGAAAATCAATGGTAAAATTAATAAGATTCAAAGTAAAAATCACTATCAAGCTAAAAAGTAAATCTAGGAGCTTGTTTTGTGAAAAAAAAAAAAGACAGATAAGTCATTGATTAATTTAAAAAGAAAGAAAGAAAACCAAATATCTGGTATCAAAAATGAAAAGGATGAAACTACCACTAATGAAGAAATGAAAGCAATCACTAGGAAAGATTTTGCCCAATTATATGCCAATAAATCTTACAGAGTGAAATGGATGAATATTTATGAAAATATAAATTATCTAGATTAACAGATCAGGAAATAGTATGCCTAAATAACTTAGAAAAGGAAACTGAACAAGACATTAATGGAAAAAATTCTGAGGGTGAGATGGATTCACAAGTGAATTCTATCAAACATTTAAAGAACAATTAATTCCAATACTATATAAACTATTTGGAAAAATAGGTGGAGTTCTACCAAACTCCTTTTATGACACAAAGATGGTGCCCATATGTAAAACAGTAAAAGCTTAAACAGAAATGGGAAATTATAGACCAATTTCCCTAATAAATAATGATGCCAAAATTTTAAACCATATATTAGCAAGACAATTCCAGCAATTCATTACAAGGTTCACATGCTATGACCAAGTGGGATTTATACCAAGAATGCAGGATAGGTTTAATATTAGGAAAATCATCAACATAATTGACCATATCAATTGCAAAGTCAACTGAAATCTCATGATTATTTCAACAGATATTAAAACGGTGCATACTCTTTGGCTGAGCAATACTACTAAATACTACTAAGTTTATATCCCAAAGAAATTTGAAAAAACAAAAACAAGGAAAAGGGCCTATATGTACAAAAATATTTATACCAGCTCTTTTTGTGATGGCAAAGAACTGGAAACTGAGGGGATGCCCACCAATTGGGGGATGGCTGAAACAAGTTGTGGTATATGATTGTGATGGATATTATTATGCTGTCAGAAATAACAAAGGGGATCCTTTCAGGAAAATCTGGGGAGACTTACTCGAACTGATGCAAAGCAAAATGAACAGAACCAGAACACTGTACACAGTAATAGCAATACTGTACAATGGTAAACTGAATGATTTTGCAATTCCCAACAGTACAAAAATCCAAGATGATTCTGAAGGACCTATGATAACAAATACTATCTATTTTCATACAAAGAATTGATGGAATCTAAATACAGACTGAATCATACTGGTTGTTTTTTTATTTTCTTGCGTTTGTTTGGTTTTTTTGATTTGTGTTTTCTTTCACAACGTGACTAATATGAAAATGTTTTACATGAATGCACATGTATAATCTTTATCAAACTGCTTGCCTTCTAAATGATGGAGAGAATTTGCAATTTAAAATTAATTTAATTAAAAATGAAGGCTAAGCATTGTTTTTACATGTATTAAATTAATTTTTTAAAAAAGTCTGCAAGTTAGCTAAAACAAATATCACCTTCATTTTACAAATTAAGGCTCTGGAAATATGAACTTGCCCATGATCACAAAAAAAGTGTCTGAGAAGGAATCAAAGCTTTGTCTGACCAAGTCCAGTGCTCAAGCTACTATACCATGCTTATGTAATATATTAATTAGAATATAATGAGCACACAAGAGAAAAATAGTGTTACAAAAAAACAAAAGGGGACAGCGGGTTCTGGTTTGGAGGAGGGTGATAATGATCAGGAAAGGCTTCATGAATAGATGGTACTTAAGGTAGGCCTTGAAAAATGGAAAGAATTTCAACAAGTGAAGATTTACTCATTCACACACACACACACACACACACGTCATCTTTCTTGGTATTGCCAATTCTTCTACTTAATCCTTAATCCCTTCCCCTCTTCTTCCCTCTGGCAGTAGACTCCCTTGATCACTGAGTCTTTTCTCATTTTCAACCTCTCCATATCCAATAATTTTTCCTTCAAATATGCCAAGATCTCCATCCTTAAAAAAAACCAAAAAAACAAAAAACAAAAACCTTCACTTGACCTTCAGATGATAATCCTATACCTCAACTTTTTTTTTTTTTTTTTTTTTTTTTTCTCACTTGCTAAAGTAGTTGGGTGGCACAAAGGGTAGAATGCAGGGGTTGGAAATGAGGAAGACCGGAGTTCAAATACTCCAAATACAAATGCCTCAGATACTTACTAGTTTCTGTGATTCTGGACAAGTCATTTAATCTCTGCTTCAGTTTCCTCATCAATAAAATAGAGATAATAGCACCCACCTTCTAGGGTTACTGTGAGGACAAAATGATATTTTAAAAATACACTGCAAACCTTAAAGTATTATATAAATGTTAGTAGTCATACTGTTGCTGTTATTATTTTCAACCCCTTATAGTATGCCTTCTGTCCCTATCATCTAATAGAAAGTGATCTCTGCTAGGTCATGAATGTTGTTCATGAATGCATGAGTATTTCAACTCAATTTCTGTCCTAGACTTTCTCTCCTCTCTTCAGGTAACCTCATCAGCTCCCAATGATTTAACTATAATATCCATGCAGATGACTCCCAGATATATAGATTCAGTCCTCATTTTTCTCCTAAGCTTCAGGCTCACATCTCCAACTGCTTGCTTGTCATGCCCATCTGGAAGGCTCATAGATATTTAAAATTCAACATGTCTAAAACAGAATTCATTGTCTTGTTTCCTAAGCCCATTTCCCCATAAATTCCCTATTTTTGCAGAGGGTACTATCATTTCTCCAGTCAATGAGGTTCACAAGGTAAAGTCATCTTAAACTCTCGAATCTCATCTCTCTACATCCAATCAAATGCAAATCATATCTTGATTCTATTACCTCCACCATATAACTAAATGTAGCTATATATGTCAGTCTATCTGTTGCCTCATGTCTACTTTTAGCAAAAGTAACCTAGTCCAGTGCTTTATGAGTCCCTCATTTTGCTTAGACAGCTCCTAAATAAATAAATAAAATAATAATTTTATTTGATCTCTCTATAGAGTCTCTTCTCTTTAATTCATCCTCAACCAGCTGCTAAACTGATGTTTCTGACATGTCTGATCATCTTACTCCTTCAGCATGACATGACCAGATTTAGAAATATCAAACATGAAGCTTCAGTGGTTCCCCATTGTCTTTATATTAAAATACAAATTCCTTTGCTTGGCATTTAAAGTCCTTCACATGCTGACTTTTGCTAACTTTCTAGACTACGCTAGCACAGTCCTCACCCTCCCATATTCCAGTCAAAATGATCTTGCTCGAGACATTCAATCTCCTGCCTCTGCTCTTCTGCACAGGCTGATATCCTTATTTGGAATACTCTGCCTCCTGGAACTCCTGGATCCCTTCAAAGCTCAATGCAAATGCTGCTTCTTTTAAGAGACCTTTCCTGAAACTCCAGTACAATGCAGCTTTATGAGGACAGGGAATGCCTGAGAAAGAGATTGAAGAAAAGAACTTTCTCACTTTTGCATTATTAGTGTGCTTAACACCAACAGGGCACAATGCTTGCCACATAGGAGGCATTTAATAAATGCTTATTAGTTGGATGAATTATGTTTTGAGCCTGCTATGATATAATATATTCAAAGCACAGAGAACAATGTGAGCCAAGTCATAGCAGTAGCAAAAGGTACTTCAGGAATGATGAGTTTTCTGGTTTAGCTGCATCACTATCGAGCAGTATGAGAATCAAGCTTAAGAGATTGATCAAGTTGGGATCAAGTTATGGAATACCAAGCTAATGAGTGGAGATTTCACTTCAGAGATAATAAGGAGCAATCAAACCACCTGTTACAAAGTCAAATGCAAGTTCTATCTCTATTCTAAGCCTACAACACTCTGTACTACAACTGAGCTAGAACCCACAGTCTTACATCCCTCGAAAAAACCCTAGTCTGCATTCAAAAGCTAAAAACTTGAATCAGTTTGGAACATGGAGACAAGATATACCCAAACAGGCAAGTGGAGACCTGGATTTTAATCTAAGTTCTACCAATTTTTCCCTTTCTTTTAGTCTCCCTAGTTTCTACAATCTGAGAAATGGGGAGAACTATACTTGTCATCTCCCTCCCATCAAAAAAGTTGCAAGGACGAATGAGGTAGTGTCTGCTCCAAACACTGCAGTTCAGAAGAAAGATGTGAAAAACACTAGAGTTGTCATTCTCACTTCATATTAAGCAGCTGGAAAGTACAAAGAAATGATTTGGCCGATAAAATGGATGTTTTAATTTCACAGCCTTATTTCTCCTCTAGTCCAATTTCTCTTTGTACCCCAGGACTACAGTGTTTTAGTATAAGTTTGTACGCACTGTATGCTCAACAAAAGTTATAGATAAAAGGTTTCCACAAGCTACCCATAATCACACAGAAAGGAATAACCTCTGGCTAACCAGAAATTTCAATTCTTCTACCATCACCGCTCTCCTCCAAATTGCAATTGTTTCTGGTACTGGTCAACAATATGTAAGCCCTTGTTACTTTTAAGGAACATGTATGATATGGTATGGCGAAAAGAGCACAGGATTCGGAGTTAGAGAGCCCTAGATTCAAATCCCAATGCTGATGTTTACTGCTATGTAATCACAGACAAGCCACTTAATCTTTATGAAAATCAATTTCCTCACTTGCAAAACACATTATATTTACATTCTCTACCTCACAGGAGCATTGTGGGAAAACTTTGTAAACTCTAAAGTGCTGAATAAGGTCTTTGTATATTATAAATTTACTTAATTTTAATTTGGGTGAAGAATGTAATTGTGTATAAGCTAAAAAAATTCTCAACTGAAGCACAACTTACATAATGTTATCAATGAGAGCTAATAAATTATTAAGTGTCTATACAGCAGATAGCCATGACTGAGACAAGCTGGGTTCCTCTTGAAAGGATTTCTTCAAAGGCTTGAAATAGGCAAAATAATAATTAATATTTGTATTTCTTTGTTCTTCATACTTAATGACTAGGAAATGCCCTGAAAGCAGGGCTCTTCCTGTGTACAAAATGATGGACTCCACCTCTATCTAGTGACTGAGAACATATAGGCTAATTGCTAGTTACTGTTGCCTTAAGTGAGCCAACTCTTCTCTGACCATGCCCTATAGTTTGGTATCTATTACTGTCACTTCTCAAAAAACAACAGCTAGGTTTCCTTCCTTTGGGTTATGCTTTCTTGGAAGTTTGGTTTTTTGTTTTTTTTTTTGCCCACCAGGTCTGATGTTGCCCCAGATCAGTATGTCTCATAATGACTGCCTAAAAATCTTGCTGCTTAATTAAAACAAGTCTGAGATACCACTACATACTGCTCAGAATGGCTAAGATGACAGGAAAAGATAATAGTAAATGTTGGAGGGGATATGGGAAAACTGGGACATTAATACATCGTTGATGGAACTGTGAACGTATCCAGCCATTCTGGAGAGTAATTTGGAACTCTGTCTCTAAATGGCTATCAAACTGCATGTCCTTTGATGCAGCAGTGTCTCTACTATATCCCAAAGACATCATAAAAAAGGAGATGTGCAAAAATGTTTGTAACAGCCCTTTTTTGTAGTGGCAAGAACTGGAAACTGAGTGGAAGCCCATCAATTGGGGAATGGCTAAATAAATTAGGTCATATAATAGAATCGATCAGCAGGATGATTTCAAAAAGGTGTGGAGGGACTTATATGAAGTGATGCTAAGTGAAGTGAACAGAACCAAGAGAACACTGTACATAAGATTATGTGATGATCAACTGTGATGGACTTGGCTCTTTTCAACAGTGAGGTGATTTAAGCCAATTCCAATAGACTTATGTTGGAGAGAGCCATCTGCATCCAGAGAGAGGACTGTGGGGACTACATATGGATCATAACATAGTATTTCCCCTTTTTTGTGGTTGTTTGCATTTTTTCTTTCTCAATTCCCTCCCTTTTTGATCTGATTTTTCTTGTACAGCAAGATAAATGGGGAAATATGTACTGAATAATTGCACATATTTAACCTAACTGGATTACTTGCTGTCTAAGGAAGGGGAAGGGAAGAAGGGAGGGAGAAAAATTTGGAACACAAGGTTCTGCAAGAGCAAATACTGAAAACTATCTCTGCATATATTTTGAAAATAAAAAACAATTTTATTGTCAAAAAGTGAGTTCTTATTCCAGAAGTTGGAGTTTGGGGGTTTATCAAATACTAGATTACTATAGGCCTTAAGCATTGTGTTGTATGTATCTAGTCTATTCCACTGATCCATCACTATTTCTTAGTCAGTACCAAACAGTTTTGATTATTGCTGCTTTATAATATAGTTTTAGGTTTGGTACTGCTAAGCCACCATCCTTTGTAATTTTTTTCATCAATTCCCTTGATATTCTTGACTTTTCATTCTTTTTAAATGAATTTTGGTGTTTTTGTTTTTTTTTTTTTTTTTTTTTTTTAAAGTTCCAGGAAACAATGTTTTGGCAGTTTTATTGGTATGACAATGAACAAGTAGACCAATTTAGGCAGAATTGCCACCTTTATTACATTAGCTTGGCATAGCCACGAACAATTATTTTCCTAATTGTTTAATTCTGATTTTGTGTGTGAGAAGTGCTTTGAAATTGGGTTCATATAGTTTTTGGGTTTCCCTTGGCAGGTAGACCCCTAAGAATTTTATTTTGTCTACAATAATTGTAAATGAAATTTCTCTTTCTATCTCTTGCTGATGGGTTTTGCAGTCATATATAGAAATGCTGATGATTGATTGGTGTGAATTTATTTTATATCCTGCAATTTTGCTAAAGGTGTGAATTGTTTTCAGTAGGTTTTTGGATGATTTTCTAGGATTCTCTAAGTATATCATCATATCATCTGCAAAGAGAGTTTTATTTCCTTACTGCCACTCTAATTCCTTTACTTTCTTTTTCTTTTCTTATTGCTAAAGCCAACATTTCTAGTTGAATAATAGTGGTTGAATAATAGTGGTACTAATGGGCCTCCTTCTTTCACTCCTGGTCTTACTGGGAATGCATCCAGCTTCTCTACATTACAAATAATGCTTGCCATAAGTTTTAGATAGAGACTGCTTATTATTTTAAGGAAAGCTCCCTTTATGCCTATGTTCTCTAGTGACTTTAATAGGAATGGGTACTGTATTTTGTTGAAAGCTTTTTCAGCAACTACTGCGATTATCATATGATTTCTTTGGTTTTGTTATTGATATGGTTGATGACAGAAATAGGTCTGGAAAAATTTACAGGAACTGATGCTAAGCAAAACAAGCAGAACCAGGAATACATTGTACACAATAACAGCAAGAATATTCCATGATCAACTATGAAAGGCTTGGTTCTTCTCAGTGGTTCAGTGATCCAAAGCAATCCCAATAGATTTTGGACAGAAACTGCCATTGGCATCCAGAAAAAGACTGAATGTAAATCAACACATGCTACGTTCACTTCTTTTTTCTGTTTTTTTCTCTCTCATGAATTTTCCCTTTTGCTTTGATTTTTCTTTCTCAACATGATTCATAAAGTAATGTGTATCAAAAACAAATAAACCTACTAAAATAAAAAAAGAAAATTAAAAACTATTACCAAATTTTAAAAAATCTTGCTGCCTGAACATAACTAATATGAAAATGTTTTGCATGACTTCACATGTATAATAGTTATCAAATTGCTTGCCTTTTCAAGGAGGGGAGAGGAATGAAAGGGGAGAAAAATTTGGAATTCAAAAATTTTTTAAAACAAATTTTAAAATATATTGAACAAAATAAAAACATATTGAAAAAAATATGAGCAGCTAGGTGGTACAGTGGATAAAGCACTGGCCCTGAAATCAGAGAAATGGTCCTCCAAGCTTCATCAATAATAAGTATGTTGGGGACAGCTAGATGGCACAATGGCTAGAACACTGGCCTTTTAGTCAGGAGGACCTGAATTCAAATGCGACCTAAGATACTTACCACTTCCTAGCTGTGTGACCCTGGGCAAGTCACTTAACCCGACTGCCTCAGCAAAAAAACAAAACAAAACAAGTATGCTGCTATTTGATATTCAGTGTAATTCAGTATGGAGAAACAGAATAATCAGGCCTAAGTTTGTTTTCTGCCTAATCCTTTAAATGAAGTCTATTATAACTTTGTATAAGCAAATAACACAAAGTCAAAAATGAAACTCCTTTTTCAGAACATTCTAAAACGTTCTCTGTATATGTATGTGTGTATATATACATATGTAAGTGTGTATATGTAGACACATTTATTTCTCCCTTTTTTTTTTCTTTTTTGCTGAGGCAATTGGAGTTAAGTGACTTACCCAGGGTCACATAGCTAGGAAATATTGTGTCTGAGACCAGATTTGAACACAGGTCCTCCTGACTTCAGGGCTGGGGCTCTATCCACTGCGCCACCTAGCTGCCCCTCTCCCTGGTTTTAAAGTCACATTTTAATGAAAGAAATGCAATTGATGGCAGGTGTATTCTCAACACAAAACCACACATACAAAGGAGGAAACTGAACTACTGGTCTGCTGAAGAGTTCCGTGCCATATCTATTCCCGCGCCTCCAGTGGCCCCAGCAGCAAGAGTTTGACAAGTGACCTCGGCAGACGCTGCATTGGGGAGCCGCCATTAGCAAACCAAGGGGCCACCACCTCACACTGAAAACTTCTCCGTGCCCTGCACCTTTCCCTGGTGTCAGAAAGGCTCTTGGAGATCATCCAGCCCCAAATCCTCACGCCCAGAACCTTCAAGAGACCAGATTCGGGTTAGCCCGTCAGTAAAGAGTACGGCTAAGTATTCCCTAAAGCCGGAGAAGGCCGAATTGCGCCTGCGCAGGGTTCGAGCTATGCCCTCCCCTCCCCCCACAGGGCACTCACGCTCACGATAATAAGTTCTGGTTCTGCATTATTACGGGTATCTGCCGGGAGGCCTGTATCTGATACCTGGGCATTCTGTCGTTTTCCTAGGCGGCAGCCTGCCTCAGTTTCCCCCTTTCGGAAAACCAAAAAGTTGGGCGGAGCGACCTCAAGACCATGCCCCCACCTCTGGCCCGGCCCGCACTTACCAAGCCAGGTGGAAGGTGTGCCCGCAATGGATGGCGGCCACATCTCGGGAGTGGTCAAAGAAGTCTGAGCAGATGGTGCAGATCGCGCGGATCGGCATCCCGGCCCCAGGCGGCTCCTCACTGGGCGCCCGTCGAGGGACAGAACTAGGACAGAACAACAGGCGACCGAAGGTTCTAGGCTCTCTTCAAATTTGGCTCCGCCAGTCGCTTCCGGAAGCGAGGCGGAAGTTACGCAGAGAACAGCGCGAAGTCTGAATGAGAGCCGCTGGAAGTCCGCGAGCGAAGAGGAAAGAGAGGGAGGGGAGGGGAAAAGGGGAGGGAAAGGGGGCGGAGCTAGCCGGGGTCGAAGCGGACGGAGGCGGAGGCATGTCTCCCCGACCTCCCGCTGCCTTTTTTTTTTTTTTTTTGACATGGGTCCGTTATTCCCCTTGGAGTGACTGTCCCAACTCTCTCGCTCTCCCAGACAAATCGTTCTCCCTCCCTGGGCCTCAGTTTCCCCCTCTGTAGAAGGAAGGAAGGAGATACTCTCCAAATGGCCCTAAATTCCTGGGGGGCAGGGGCGAGAAGGAAGACGGCCGGGCTTGGGGGCAAAAGAACCGGGGCTGGAAGTCCCTTCTGCTGCGTACAGGCCTTGAAACATTGGACGGGGACCTCAGTTTTCCCACCTATGAAATGGTCGGCCTCTGACGTGCTTGTATTCATCCTCGTTCTTCCCTCCCTCCTCCTATTTCCCCTGACCCCGAAGGGCTTCTGTCTCCCGAATCCTTAGGGGTTCCAGCCTTGCCCTAGCTGATGGGCCCCCACGCTAGTTTCTAAAGTTTAAAAACAAAACAAAACAAAAAAAAACAGGTCCCCCCCCCATTATACTGTGAGCTCCCTGAGAGAAGGAATTGTTTGGTTTTTGCCTTTCTTGGCATTCCCCCATGCCTGACACTTCTTGCTATTCAGTCGTTTTAACTGACTCCTCCCGAACCCTTTGTTAGCAAATATACTGAAGGTCAACGCCTAAGTGTGAAGGGGCTGGCCAGTTCTCGGAAAGCCCCCGCAGCTGTGAATCATAACACACCTGAAGGAACTGCAAATCAGCCTTTACTGAGAAGATGTTGCTGGGGAACTGGGAATGAAATAAATTGGAGGCAAGAGGAAGAGGAGAGAGGTCAGAGAATGCAAATGCCTTTCAGTCTCCTTGGATCGGGATCTATTCTGCTGATTAGAATTAGATCCCCAGCAGCCACTGGCAGGTGGCCCCCTGAACAACCACGTTGCTCCCCTAACAGTTTGCCATTTCCTTCTCCAGCTTATTTCGGAAACTGAGGCAAACAGGGGGAAGTGACTTGCCCAGACTCACTTGGCCAATAAGTGTCTGGGAGCTGGATTTGAATTTAAGACTGGTCTTCACAATTCCAAGCCCAGTGATCCCTTCAATGATCCATTGTTTTTGTGTGTGTGTGTGTGTGTGTGTGTGTGTGTGTGTGTGTGTGTGTGTGTTTTACAGAACTAATCCCCTTCTTCCAAGATATTGAAGGCTAGAGCCCAGGCAACTTTAGACCGATCAGAACCGAGTTATCTCCTTGAGTGTGGAGAGGCAATGTGCCCAGAGAATGGCTCTTTGATGCCATCTATAATAGAGATGAATCCCAGCTGGTGGGAATGGTGAGGAACAGATTTAGAGGTAGGCCGTGTCTGGCTCAACTGACCCAAGCCATCAAGACGGTATATGTTAGGGTTGGGTATGTGTGGCAACAGCAGGAAGAAAAGGGAAAGTGAGAAGAACTGGCTTCTGTGAAAAGCTGGTCCCACAAAGAACATACTTATTATTTATAAATTCTCATCAATGTTCAGTTGAATTGGTAAATGGAGGCTAAAAGACTAACTTTACTTATCCTGTCATTCCCTAAGAAGCTAGTTCTTTTTCAGGTGTTTCTGGAAAAACTAAGCTTTTTCTGAGCCCTGAACCTCCAGAAAATCTTAGACTAATGACTCTCAGGAGAGCAAGGATTAAAAAATAAAAATAGAATACTATCCCCTATACTTAGAATGGTGCCTGGTGTATAGTAAATGCTTAATCAATGCTTTTGACTGTGACTTTGTGGAGTTGGGATGGGAACCCAGAAAGGAACCAGGAAGAAGCAGCTATGATATAAAAAATCTGAGTCCCCCTAAGCCTTCTCAGCCTTTGGCCTCATCTTGCCATCATCTGTCAAATGGCATAAGAAGCAGCCCAGCTATCCATACCATCATTTCCTACACTCAGTTGGCTCTCTCTCATGCCCAGAAACTTTTGGGAAAGGAGGGAGGAGGATTGTTCAAATGCTAGTTTGGTGCTGGATGGTGTCCATAGCACAGACCCACCAAATGCCCAATGAAGTTACCAGGGACCCAGACCATTGCTGCTGTCTTCCTCCCCAGATCTACTAAGTACAGTAAGAGGAGCTTGCCCCATTGTCTGCCAGGGTACCCCGGTGTTTAGTTTTCTCTCTTCACAAGGCTGAGATGGAGCCCAGGGGCCAGGCCCCAGGTGGGGGCGGCGCAGTGGGACAGAGTGAGGCAGGTGGGCAGGAGGCTTTGGCAAGGTGACATTTATTTGCCAATTACAGCAAGACGCGCAGTCTAGCCCTGCTGGCCTCTGAGCGCCACATCAAACCCACGGGCATGCAGGGGGAGCTGGGGCACAACCATTGCAGAAACCCTCAGGCAGGGGGCAAGAAGCCTTGAGCCTGGGGTAGGGACAGAGGGGCAAGGGGATGGCATGGCTGCCCCTGCCCTTAGCAGCAGGTTTTTACAAGGGGTACCTGCCCAAGTTCCTTCCCATGATCCTTAGCTCCCTAGTATGAGGGGCCAATAGAACCCAGCCCACATTTTCACCTTTCAGAAAAAGAAACTTGGGATTCCTTCAGGACCCCTGTAAGGTTAGCAAGGGGTTGTGTTCTAGACCTCCCTCCAGGCCCTAGTGGGGGACAGGACGGGACTGAAGAACACTGAGTTTTTCTACCTCCATGTTATTGGTGAAATGGGTGATAGAGAAATCAATTCATGAAGAGGCAGATCCCCAAAATATACAAACAATAGGAAAGTGATATATTGAGGGTACTACTGGGTTTGGGTAATGGGTTGACAGCCTGAGAGGAAAGAAGAGGGCTGGGCTGGAACAAGTAGGACTTTGAAACCAACTGACCTTCAGCCCCTGCTCCCATGACCATAGCCCAGAGACCGTATCATCTGACCCCTTCTTCTTTCCCCCTTCAACCTTTCTGCTCATTCCCATAAGGACTCAGGTCTCAGCTCAAGCCTTCTCCAGTGTTCCTCTGCCCACGAGAGCTGCCTCTTTTTCCCTTGGTCCACCAGGGCATTTTTAGGACTGTTTCAAAGCTACCAGGACACTAAGAAGCAAGGATGAGGCTCCCGGCAAAGACTTCCAAGGAGGCCGGGGTAGATCACATTCAGGACAGCTTCTCTTTGCATCTATGTACACTTTGCTGTAAAAAATGTGTAAAACACACTTTTTCAATCACACCCACTCTTTTTCTCCTTTCTGAGGTCAGGGAGTGTCGTAGAGAGGGTGCTTTCTGCTCTGTGCTCCTAAGTATCTTGTGCCAATCCTGCCATCTTCTGCCCCTAACCTTTCTGTCCATGGGCAAAGAGGGAGCCAGCCATTCACCAGAGAGGCTGAGGGGGTCACCTTGCTCCCTCACCCCACAGCCTCACCACATGACCAGCTCTCAGGGGAAGTGGACAGGACTTCCACACCTGGGAGTAGACAGGACCTGTGGGGCTTAGGGGAATCATGAGGGAAGAGGGGCAGTGTCCAGCAAGGAACAGAAAGAGGGGAAGCCAGCCAAAGACCAAAAAAAAAGCCACAAAGAGTCCATGCAGGGGCCGGGGCCAGCCAGGGCCTCCCCTACCCACTCGCACATACAGAGGAAGAGACAGCTCTCTTGTAGCCCCCGCAGGGGAGGGGGTCAGGCCGTACCCCCTAGCCACAGGCTGCCGCATGGCTTGGCTAGCCCATGGCCCTTCCAAGAAACAGGGGTTGTCATGCCGGTGACTCTATGTACAGTGAGACCCTCCCCCATGCCCACCCTCCCTTTTGCCCTCCCCCCCATTCCCCCATCCGGCTCAGCCGGTCTCGCTCCTGGCCTCCGGGGCGGAGCTGGCAGCCTCCTCTCCTTTACACGTGGACAGAGCCTGTGCCGACTGGACCCCCGAAGCTGTGCTGTCCGGTTGGGCCGGGGCCAGCTCGGGGGACACAGCTGCCTTGGGAGCAGACGCGCTGCTGCTTTGGGGGGGCTGGTGTAGTGTGCTCTTCCGTAGCAGGGGTGGCTCTCCCTCCGCTCGCCGGCGTGGCACTTCCATCTGTGGCCGGTGTGGCGCTCCTGTCGGTGGCTGGGGTGACGCTGCCGTCGGTGGCCGGGGTGACGCTGCCGTCGGTGGCCGGGGTGGCGCTGCCGTCGGTAGCCGGGGTGGCACTCCTGTCGGTGGCCGGCGTGGCGTTCCCATCACTGCTTTTAGCAGCAGGTGCGGTGGCGCTCTCTGCGGCTGGAGCGGAAGAGGCGCCGCTCGCGGCTGCAGCTGTGGCCCCGCCACCGGCCGCCAGGTTGGCAGTGTCCGTGGCTGGAGCAGCCTGGGCAGCGGCTGCATTGGATTGCTCCGGGGCCCGCAGACGTTTCATGAGCGTGGTGACACGGACAGCTTTCTGGAAGGAGGAAAAGAGCTCCAGTGGAGAGAAAACAGGGCAAACACCTGAAGGCGACACCTGAGATAATTTTCTAGGCACTACTGACCCCGGGGCCTTTGCTGGGCCCTCTGTACCCACTTCTGGACTAGACAAAGGCAGGTGGGTGATTCAGAGGATCAGTCCTTGAGGAAGAGAAAAACGCGTGGGGAAAAGAAATACTGAGCAGGGGGAGAGACAGAAAGGGGCCCCTGGGCCCATACCTTCCACTTGGCCCTGGCAAAATTCTTCTCAATCTGGGCGCAGACTCCATCCTTGATGTTTTTATCTGAAGCAGCATTTCCTGAAATCCTAGAAGAAAGTGAAGGAGTGAACCCCTGGATCCCTTTAGCGCCAAGCCCCTTCTCTGCACGGAAGCCCTAATCTGTGCCTAAGCCCACCCCCTGTTTCCCGAGCTGTCAGCTCCTGGTTGGGATAAATCCCTACTGAGGATTTAGAAGCATAAGATTTTTAGATGTGGAAGATGTCTTAACTTCTCATTTTTAGAGATGAGGAAACATCCTTAGAAGCAAAATCCTCCGATGGGATGGAGCTACGGTTAGACGGGTAATTAGTTAAGGGATTATAGTATGTTATATCACATCGTGTCATGTCATATTATATTATATAATAGCAGCACAGAACTAACTTGTCTTTAGGAAGCTTCCTAAGTGAAACAGAGAATATTACAAAATAAGAATGGTCCATCTAATGCAGGTGGGTTGTCCCTAGAGAGAGGATGCAATTCTCTCGAGGGGCCTTGATGCTATTACTCTCATCCCAGCACAAAGAGGAAGCCCAATGGCCAAGGTAGCTGTGGGAGCACTTACATTAGGAATTGGCCACTTGGTCTGGAATGGGATAGATTTCCTAAATAGCTTCTAATGACCTTACCTTCTCATATAATTTCTGAATGTATTTATATATTTATGTATATAATATATACATATTATGTGTGTGTATATACACACGTCAGTTTTCTTTGTCAATAAACTCTAGAAAATATACTTTTATGGGGGCAGCTAGGAGGCGCAGTGGATAGAGCACCAGCCCTGAAGTCAGGAGGACCTGAGTTCAAATCTGATCTCAGACACTTAACACTTCTAGCTGTGTGACCCTGGGGCAAGTCACTTAATCCCAATTGCCTGGGGGGGGGGGGCTCGAGAAAATGTATTATTATGGTCTAGAGAGTGTGGAAAGAAGGAATAGAAAAAAGAGCAGATGCAAGGAAAGGGAGCCCAGGCACAGTAGTAGTAGCAAGAGGAGACAGAAGGAGAAGTCAATTAGGGGTTGAGTAGAGCTGATTTCTGAATTCAGGGAACCAAGTCAGCTCAAAGATAAGGAAGAATGAGGATACTCCTGGTGTTGAATCGGCATTCAGGAGTCAGGGAAGTTTTAATAGAGTATACAGTCCACCAAAATAGCCTGAAATTAAAAGGAAATCCAGGAGGCTCCTTACCCCTAATTAGGAACCGATCCCAGACCCACTAATCTCCTCATCAGAACCTGCTCCCAACATGTAGGGTTTAGAAGTAACTCTACACTGCCCTATTCAGGGTGTCTTCTCCCCAGAGCCAGCCTATGGTCCCCTCAATGCTAATCTTCATCCTCTCCAGTATCTTACTCCATTCTGGGCCAAGAATGGGTCTTAATACCTCATGTTCTAGTGCTGGTAGGACACAATCTCCAGGAGGTACCGCTCTCTGTTGTTCATTTCAGGCTCTGGGGAATATCCTTCATCCAAGACCCACTCATGCACTACTCTTTCCATAGTCCTATGGGACATGAACCCCATACTCCATTCCCTGACTTGGCCATAACCAAGAAGGTCAGGAGACCCACTCACCATTCATGGGAGATAGCCTCTTCAGCAGTGATTCTCTGGTCCTGCTCCACTTCCATCAATCGGGTCACCAAATCTTTGGCTGTAGAGAGATGGGAGTGGGAAAGGAGGAACTGGATCTGATAATCCATTAGAGAGGAAAAGAGGGATCCTGGAGATTGTCCAGGTCTGAGTCCTTACAGTGAGAGGGAATCTGGGAGTTTCCAAGAGATAAAAGCTGGGGAATAAAGCATTGTGGGAGAAGATGGGGAAAAAATGGACCAGAGAGAAGGAGGCCCCGGGAGTTTGGCTCTACGTGGCCTTCTCACCTGCCTGTGAGATGTCATCCCAGTATGGTGAGTCAAACTCGTAGTCTCCAGCAAGGATCTTGCGAAACAAGTTTTTGTCATGGTTTTCATATTCATCTTCTTCCACCTCCTCATAAAAGGGGGGGTTTCCTGACAGCCTACAGTCCAGAGTGAAGAGAGGAATCCCTAAGTATAGCCTACCAGAAGGCCAGATCTCTTTCCTTCCCTCTTCCCTTCACCCCCTCTTCTCTCGCTCTTCCTACTCACAGAATGTACATGATGACTCCAATTGCCCAGCAATCCACAGGCCGTCCATACCTCTGTCGGCCGACCACCTCAGGAGCTGCAACCATGGAGTCCATCAGTGACAGGCCCCCAACTAACCCCATCTGAGCTTCCCCACTTCCCTACCCACAGGGTTCTGCTGATCCTATATCATATCCCTCTCTGTCCACATGGATCTTAAAAGAAATGTCCCAAAACATATCTAGATATGAATGGGTCTTTCTGAGGGTAAAAAGGGTACTGATGGAGACCTGTCCTTCAGGGGCAGTGAAGCAGCTCTCGGGCTTGTTTCCTCCCTCTCTTCCTATTCCCTCTTCTCCATATTCCCTACCCCCATCCCAAAATTCCCATTCCTTGCCCAGGTACTCTGGGGTCCCGCAGGGTTCCTTGATGAGTCCATTCTCTAGCTTGGCCAAGTGGAAGTCGCTGATGACAATCTTGGAATTCTTCAGCCGGTTGTAGTACACCAGGTTCTCCAACTACCACCAGGTCACATAAGTGGGAGAAGATCCTGTGAGATCCTCTTGGGAAATAGCCTGGTGCCCAAAGACCCAGCCCTTCCTGCACCAGGGAAACGCCATTCTCTGCCAGAGACACCTGTACCCCACCCCAGTTATAGTTCTTTTCCTTCCCTACCATGAAGCTAACAGAATGTGAGTTAGAAGGCGACCTAGAAGTTATCTAGTTTCCACCATCATTTTACAAAATTGGAAACTGAGGTTCAGAGAGGATATGATAGGGAAGGTCACAAAGAAGGATAGAGATTCAAACTGAGATGCTCAGATTCCAAATCTAGGGATCTTTCAAATCTAGAACCTTGATTCTAGGGCCTTCAAATCCTTACCATCCAGTCCCTTCCTATTAGAGTCACCTCCCAATTATCTGTGTAAATGGAGAAGAACCTTCATTATGAGATATAGCTAATCTAAACTAATGGATAATTCCCAAACACATTTCACTAATTTTTCTGCATATCATTTTAAACTTGTTATCTAAAGGCACATCACTTCCAGTAATTAGCTTTCCTAATTACTTTAGTGCAGGCTAAATCATGTAAATTTATGTCCCCCAAGTACCCATTGCCTGATAGCAGGGGTAAGTGCAAGGGAGAGTCAGCCAGAAATTACAAATTTACCTGGATATTTCATAAAGACGTTTGAAACCTGGACAAGTGAGAGGGGCCTACAAGTCAGGGTCTTCCCCTCCCCAGTACAAAGCCCCAAACCCCTCTAGTCCTTTTCTCCACCCCAGGCCAAGGCTACACCTTGAGGTTTCGATGCACAATCTTCAGAGAGTGCAGGTAGGCCACGGCCTCCAGGACTTGCCGCACCACGTTGCTTGTGTCCCGCTCCGAGTAGTATCCCTGGTCCAAAATCCAGTCAAACACTTCCCTCCCTGTGGCCCTGTGGAACAATGAAACTTGAGCCCCTTCCCCACATATATGTCCTGAGACATCCCCTCACTTGGACATGGTAGAGCAGGATGGACTAAAAGACTCTGGGAGGACACTATGTATTTCTACAAGAGTTATTTTCATGCCATAGCCAGAATGTCTTCACCAGCTGGGCTGCTCCCAGTTTGACCCAAGACTCTGGATCTTAATGAGCTTGGAGGCAGGAGGCTGGCTAACTTGGAGAAGTTCCCACATGTGCTGGAACCTAGAGAGAGCCTGAGAAAGGGGCACAGATGCCAGAAAAGGGAGCCTGCCAGCCATTCTCCAGGGGAAAGGCAGGCTTTTGGAACTCCTCTTGGGGAGTTGGCAGAGAATAAGTGGCAAAGAATTCAGAAGGACCAGGTTTTCTCTAGGCCATTGCCAACCGAGGGACATCTTGTTACTTTGTCTGCCAGGGAGCTCTCATACCACTGAAGCTCAGCCTTTGGGCAGGAGGTGAGGGAAGGACATTAGCAGTAGAAGGAGGGAGCAGAGGAAGGTTTTGGGGTTAGCCAAGGGTGGGTAGATGATTGGGGACCCCAAAATCCACCTCCTCCCCTACTCACAGCTCCAAGAAAATGAAGTATTCTTTGCGGGTCACAAACACGTCCACCAGCTGCAGGATGTTGGGGTGCTTCACCCTAAGACAGAGGGGGAGTGGGGAAGCATAGAACCTCAGATTTGGAAAGAAACTCCAAGGCCACAATCCATACATAGACATAAGATTCTTCTATGACAGGAGGGAGGCCGGAGATGTTTGCAAAAGCTCTGAACTGTTTTGCTGCAATGAATTTGGGGATTGGGGGTTCTGAAGGGAAACTAGAAGAACTGAAAGGAGAATGGAAGGCAGGCAAGGAAGCAGAGACTGGGGTCCAAACACTGCCAGGTGCTGGGGATGGTGACTAGCCATCCATAGCAAATCAAGGGCCCAAAGAGCAGCTTGAAGACTCTGGAAGGAGAGAAAAGCTCTTATTCCTGATCCACACCTCCCCCCATTCTCTCCAATCCTTTCCTTTTCCATCACTTCATCTTTACTCTTTCTCACTCACAACTTCTTTTCCTCTTCTCTTTTTTTCATCCCCATGCACCCATCCCTACCCACACCTGTGGGGCTTCAGCCCCAGGGCTGGGGTCAGAAGTCATCTTCTAGCACTTACATTTTCAGGATGATGATCTCATTCTTGGCTGCTTTGCGCACCTTCCGCCCATCTCGCTTTAGGAACTTCTTACAGGTATGCAGCTTCCCTGTCGCCTTATCCTTGGCCCGAAAAATCTCGCAGAACTCCTCCCTGCAGCCCAGGACCCTGCTTAGCCAGAGTACGTGTCCCCCCCCCCCGCCCCTGCCTCCTTCCCCCAGGATCCTTAGAGATCTAGCCAACCCATCTCATTATTCATGTGAGGAAAAAGGTGCCTGGAGAGATGGAGTGATTGGTCCGAGTTCATACAAATGGGCAGGAATTAGAACTCATATCCTTTGATTTCAAATCCAATCTCACTCTCTCACTGTCTCTGTCTCTCTCTGTGTCTATCTCTATTGTCTCTGTATCTCTGTCTCTTTCTCTGTTATGTCTATGTGTCTGTCTCTCCTGTCTCTATTTCTCTGAATCTGTGTCTCTCTCTGTGTCTCTCTATTATCTATTTCTCTATTTCTGTCTCTCTTTGTATGTCTGCTTCTCCTGTCTCTGTGTCTGTCTCTATTTCTGTCTGTCTCTTTCTCTATGTCTCTCTATATGTGTCTGTCTCTCCTCTGTATCTCTCTA
>JAJPUD010000577.1:206094-282669 GCA_023553655.1 Myrmecobius fasciatus
ATTTTTTATCTGACCTACAATTTCATTGACAGAGACAATCTGCAGTGAAGACTTTCATTTTCCAATGCAGAAAGGAATTTTTTCTGAAACTTAAGAGTCTTAAAATTGCCAGGGCTACTGAGAGAGAGGTTAAGTGACTTGCTCAGGGTCTCATGTTTTATATGTGTAATAGTCAGGACTGGAACTCAGGTCTTTCTGACCCCGAGACCGGCTCACTATACACGACACTTGACTACTTCTGACGCACAACATACTTCCAATAAATGACTGATCTGATAATACTTTATGTTTATCATATGCTAAGTTGTATTGATTTATTTGTTTACATGTTTTACTTGCCCATTAAACTATATGCTCTAAGAAATCTCTGAGTCATGATGGAGGACCTACCTCAAGAATATGCACATAGTCAATATTTAATGAAGAATATGTTGAATGAACAAATGAATTTACACATGTAAATGAACAAGAAATCTAGAATTATATACATACATTTTAAATTTTTAATAGTATTTTATTTTTCCAAATACATACAAAGATCGTTTTTAGCATTCACCTTTGCAAAATATCCCAATTTTTCCTTCCTCTCTTCCCTTCCTAAGATAGCAAGCAATTTGTTATAGGTTAAACATGTGCAATTCTAGAAGTATAATTTTGCAATAGAGAGCTTAGGAGACCTTGCTTCAATTTTAGTTTGGTGGAAATGTCCCCCAAGGGACAACCCAGGGACTATATTCTGGGGCTCAGGCTCCAGCACAACTGCAAAAGGGCTGATGATGGAGCAAAGGTTTTATGGTTCTCTGGGCAGTTTCCTCAGTACAACTGGGACACTTATCACCTCTACAATAGTGAGGGGTCACCAGAAGTAGGTGGGGAGCCAGCAACATAGGTGGATTCTGTTCTCCCTCCCACTCTTATGTCTGACTTGCCTCTTGTGGGGTTATCTCAATCTATGAAACAAGCAATTGTCCATTACTAAAGGGATCCTTTTTTAGTATCTTTTTCCCAAAAGAAAGGACAAAGCCTCTGTATACCCCTATCTCCCGTTAACTCTGAAGGGAAGTAGGAAGAAATATCTTGGTTCCTTTGAGCCATCAGACAGTAGTAGCCCAGTAGACTTGAACTTTTTTCATTCATGATCCTTTTTGGCCCAAGAAATTTTTACATGACTCCAAGTATATAGGTATACAAATCAAACATTTACGATAATAAATCATAATTTCACGACCTTCACATTCAGTTACACCTTATGGGATTGTGACTCACAGTTTAAGAAGCTGGGAAATAGAGAATGATATTTTAGATTCTCTCTGCCCATTGATTGTCAGAGGGTTCTCATGTCTTTCAGCTTTTGCACTGACCATCCTTCATGTCTGAAATGCACTCCTTCTTCATTTGCACCTGATATAATCTTTCTCTTCCTTCAAAATGCAGCTTACACACCCCCTTCTCCATGAGGCCTTTTTTGATCTTCCCTTTCATTCCTTCCCAAATGGTCTTGTATTTAACATCTATTTATTTGTCTTTATTCTTTTTATATTTATTCTGTATATATTTATGTTATATTTGTCACCTCCATTGAAATGTAAGTTCCTTATGCTCAAAGGGCTATAGAATTGTGCAGATCCTTCGATCCAGCAGTGTCATTACTAGGTCTGTATCCAAAGAGATCATAAGAACATGTGCAAAAATGTTTTGTAGGGACAAGGGATTAGAAACTGAGTGGATGCCCATCAATTGGGGAGTGGCTGAATAAGATGGTATGTGAATGTAAGGGAACATTATTGTTTTATAAGAACCAATCAGCAAGATGATTTCAGAAAAACCTGGAGAGACTTACATGAACTGATGCTGAGTGAAGTGAGCAGAACCAGGAGAACACTGTACACTGTAACGACAAGATTATGTGATAACCAATTGTGGTAGATTTAGTTCTTCTTAGCAAGACAATTTCAACAGGCTTTGGTTGGAAAATGCTATTCATGTCCAGAAAGAGAACTATGGAGGATTGAAGTATACTATTTTCATTGCTTTTGTTTATTTGTTTGTTTGCTTGTTTGCTTTTTCTTTCTTGTGGTTTTTCCTCTTTTTATCTGATTTTTCTTGCACAATATGACAAATATGGAAATATGTTTAAAATGACTGTACATGTATAACCTCTATCAGATTGCATGTTGTTTTTGGAAGGGAAAAGATAAAAGAGGGAGGGAAAAACATTCTGGAACACAGAATTTTACAAAAATGAATGTTGAAAACTATCTTTACAAGTATTTGGAAAAATAAAATGCTATTGAGAAAAAATAAATAATAATAAGGACAATAAAACAAAAATGTTTACTGGGGCCTCATACATATAATTAAGTAGCTGGGTCATTTGGGTCATTTTGTGTGTGTGGGGGGGTAATATTCATGTATATATATATATATGTATATATATATATAAATATATATGCATCTATGTGTATATACACACAGCTATACACACACATATACCCCAGATGACCTAGGTACAAAAATTAGCTATCTGAAGAGCTTATTTTGGAGCCTACAAATAATTGAAAAAGGACCTCTTTGGGTTGAAAAAATTTCTATTCTAAAGTATTAAAAGTTCAATAAATTCTCAATGTTGTAACTAAAAATATGTAAGTTCCCTGAGAGTAGGGATTGTTTCATTCATCAGAGGCAGTTGGGTGTTGCCGTGGATGAAAGTGCCAGGGCTGGAATCAGGACAGACCTGAATTCAAATCTAGCCTCAGACCCTTATTAGCTGTGTGACCCTGGACCTCTGTCTGCTTCACTAAACTCTCTGTAAAATGGAGAAAAATAACACTACAGTGAAATGATATTTTAAAAAGTAATCAGTACCTGAAACATAGTAGGTACTTAATAAATGCTTATTCCCTTTTATTCTTCAGGTTGAATGACTGATTGATTCTTAATCTCCAATGGCACAGAGCATACAACATTGAAATATAAGCAAAAGCATTGACATGGGCTTTGGTTATTTATTAACCATCTCCCTCACTGATATTCTTTACTTTTTGCTGAGGTAATTGAGGTTAAGTGACTTATCCAGGGTCATACAGCTAGGGAATGTTAAATGTCTGAGACCAGATTTGAACTCAGGTCTTCCTGACTTCAGGGCTGGTGCTCTATCCACTGTACCACCTAGCTGCCCCTCTTGCTGATATTCTTAAGATTTTTCCTCTGGTGCTGTCACATTTTACTTTGTAAATTTACTTATATATGTCCATGTATTCATCCTTTCTTTTATACTATAAGCTTTCAGAGGGCAAGGCCTGCTTCATTTTTCCATCCTTGCACACTTAATAAATGCTTGTTGAACTTAATTATACAAGTCACTGTACCTGCATGAGCCTGTTTCCACATTTTAAAAATGAAAATAATAAAAATGTCTACCTTGCAGGCGCTGTTGAGAAGGTGAAATAAAGGTAATGAATAAAAAAGTGTTTTTTGATGGTCTCTTGGAAGCTTTAGCGTGAAATGGACTGAATAGAGTCTGAGGGCTTCAGCCAGTAGGACCAACAGATAGGAAAGTGTTCAGCAAATAAAAAACAGCAAACTCTAAGCATCCTTAGGTTGCCAACAGTATACTGGGTTTCTCGAGGGCCCAGGAAAGAAAGCATGATTTCAGATAGCATTCAATTATCAATTCCCAGTAAGGAACAACATTCAAAACCAGAAAACTCAGATAGTTCAGATCTCAAGGCACCTACCAGGCCAGAGAAATCCCTATAGATAGAGATCTGTGGTGAAAATTCAGAGTCCAAAATCTCAAAGTTAAAAGAGATATCTGGGGGGGGGGCAGCTAGATGGTGCAGTGGATAGAGCACCAGCCCTGAAGTCAGGAGGACCTGAGTTCAAATCTGGTCTCAGACACTTAACATTCCCTAGCTGTGTGATCCTGGACAAGTCACTTAACCTCAATTGCCTCAGCAAAAAGCAAAAAAAAAAAAAAAAAGATATCTGGGGAGTTGAGGAGGTGATTCTGGTCCTGATCTCTATCTGGCCACTGGACCCAGATGGCTCTGGAGGGGAAAATGAATCCAAATCACTTGAATGTCACGGTATCACCTCCCTGATATCATGGTCCTCTCTTTGAGAAGGACAAATAATAAATAAGCTCTGGCTCATGGGCAGGTTTGATTAGATACTTTTTATTTCCTCCTTTTCTTCCCATATTTCCCACCCCCAATATTCTACCTTGGGACATCATTTCTAATTATTTTTATTTACCATCCTCAGAATGTCTACTATGAGCAAGACATTGTATTAGATAGTTTGGGGACACACAAAGTCACCATAAATAAACAAATATATACAAACTAGATAGATAATTAGATAGATAAATCAGAATGTACCTTCCCTTAAGAAACATACATTTTACAATGAGCCCTAAGATATAAGTGATGTAAACAAATGCTATGATAATTCAAAGGTGGTAAAGAGAGCTCAAGGAAGATTTGATGGAGGAGGGGGCTGGCATTTGAGTGGAGCCATGAAGCAGGAAAAGGATTTGGATAGAAGGGACAGAGCCACGGATAGAGCATTGGATTTGGATGGGAAAAGACTGGAGTTCAAATCCTTCTTCCCATGCTTACTGTGTGACCCTGAACATAATTTCTCTATATGTCAGTTTCCTCATCTATACAATGGGGATAATAATAGCTTCAATCTCCCAGGGCTGTTGTGAGACTCAAGTGAGAGAACATATAGAAGACATTTTGCAAGCCTACAGTGATCTATAAATGCTATTATTACCATTAACATGAGCATTGGCATGAGCTGGGATTAGGAGTTTATTTTTACACTCAGTCAAAATCTGTCATTATATCCCCATTCCTCTTTGTTCTGTCCTCTGAGACCAAGCAGAATAAAACTAACCCCCTCTTCCAAATGATAGCCGTTCAGATGCTTGGAGACAGCTTTTATATATCCCTTCCTAAATTTTCTCTTCCACAAGCCAAGCGACCCTACCTCCATTTCCTTCCATGACTCCTCATAGGACATAATCTGGATATAATCTTCTGGGCATTCTTCTCCAGCTGGCTTCTAAGGTCATCAAGTCCTATCCAATCATAGTGATTGATATGGACAGTGAGTCTGCCTCAGAGTCAGAAAAGACTGGGTTTAAGGTCCGACTTCTAGCACAACCTGATCACGTAATACTGGGAAAGTCACAGAAGCTTTCAGTGCTCCCCCAAACCTTTCTAAGACCCCAGGAATAGGGGATATGCTAATTTACATTGATAGAGGGAGGGATTCCATTCTGGGAGTTTCTGACACCAATGAAATCCAAGATCTGCCTGAAATAGCAATTTATATACATACATATATGTATATAAATGGCAATTTATATGTATTTATATAGAGAGATAGCTTACTATCTATTTTTACCAATTACGGTTGATCAAATGTGATATTTGTGATTATTACTGCTGCAGAAAGAGGGTATCTAGTCCTTTGTTGGGCACCTAATCCCAGATAATGACACAAAATCCATAGTCTCATGAGAGGGCCTAATGGTGGGTGGCTAAAGTCTGGAGCCCCCGGCCCTGGCTTTAAGTACAACTTCTGGAACTTTGTAATTGGGTGACTGTGATCAAGTCCTTTAAAGTCTCCATTTCCTCCTTCATAAAATCCATTTAAAATTGAGAAAAGCATTTGAGAAGCTTGAATGAGCTGCACAAATGGGAGTCCTCCCTGCTCTCCTTAAAACCCCTGTCTCAGCTGCTTGCCTTCTTCCATATGGTGGCAACTGGGGATCATCCATCCTTTAGTGGCTTATCTGTAGGGACTCAGTTTTTTGGAACTGCCACAGACTTTGCTTGAAATAGAGCCATAAAAAGGTCGGGAGTACTTTTGGGTCCAGAGTTCTAGAAATGGTTCTAGAAAAAACCCTAACCTCTCTTTGTTGAGCTGAAGGACTCCAGGATCAGATTCATTTGATGCATTAGCTTAACTGTTATTTCTCTTTCTCTTTAATTCCTTCTTAATGCATCAACTGAAAAGGGAAATCAGAAGAATGTGTTTGAAAGGGAAAGTGATTTTTAAAAGATATCAATAAATTTTTAATTAAAAAAGAGAAAAAGTTAAAAACAAAAGGAAATGGAAGCAGATGGGGAGATTTCAAGCCAAACCTTGATTTTCCCAGGGGGTGACATGCCCAGTGCCACAGAGTTCCTATTTCCAGTCCTACATACTCCTTGGAACACCAAAGTGGATAGATTATCAGGCCTGGAGTCAGGAAACTCATTTTTCCGAGTTCGAGACACTATTTATCTGATCCTGGACAAAGCACTTAACCCTCAAGTTTCCTCATCTATAAAATGGATTGTAGAAGGAAACGGCAAACCGCTCTGGGATTTTTGCCAAGAAAACCCCAAATGGGGTCACAAAGAGTTGAACACAACTGAAATGACTAAATAATAGCAGCGTGCTCCTTGGCATGAGATTGGGAAGTGTAAATTCTCTCCCTCTGGACAGTCCTTCCCCAGGCAGATCAAAGCTGAAGGGTACTTGTTAGAAGGCAGTCTTCGCTGGGTTACAGTGGCCAAAACAATTCATCACTTGTTGGACAGCCCTCTGGTGATAAGCGGAGCTAGGCAAGTCCTCCAACAACAGATGTATAATGCCATCACCCAAGCCTTCCTGGCAGCCTTTTCTGCTTGTTAGCTCTATCCATCTGGAAGGCCAGCAGGGCCTTCCAGAGCCGAAGGCTTTTCTCCATGCCATAAGGCAGCAGAGGAAGACTTTAGCAAAAGCACTGCAATAAAACAAAGTTAAACCCATCCCACCATCCCATTCAGTCATTATTGACTGAACACCTACTTTGTGCTAAGCCACAGGCAGACAAATAAAAGATCTGGAGAATAGCCACTCTTTTAGGAACCTTCTCATCTGAAGGTTTTTTTTTTTTTTACTTCACAACCTGATCCTAAACCACCTTTTCACGTATTTTATACATAATGCATGTATTTTATTAATTAATTCATACATACATAACATATGTATTATACATTATGATGTATTTTATACATCACTTTCTTTCACAATCTTTGGTCCAACTTTCTTGAAGTTCCTCATACACAGCATCCCATCTCTTGCTTTTCCAGAGCACTGGCTCTTCTTCATGCTCTGCCTCCTCATTTCTACTTCTGTTTCCTTTACTAATACACCATATTTTGGAATAGCTTTTCCTTTCCTAATCTCCTCAGCTGCTAGGGTCTCACTCCATAATTACCTTGTGTTATTTCATATGTACACACACACAAATATCATCTCCATCCACTGAAGGTAAGTTCCGTAAGGGCTATTTCATTTCTGTCTTTGCATCCTTAGCATTTAGCACGGTGCAAATAGGAGGTTCCTAATAAATGTTTATTGATTGGTTTCTCTCTACTAGCACAGTTGGAAATTGACCATAATCACATTTTGCAGCATTCAAGGCAGTAACTGGGAGCTTTCTTAATACAGGCCCTCTGCCCCATCCTATCTGGATTCCAGGGTCCCACTGGCACTGGTGTCATGAGGTCTCAGAAGCTCTATTTTCAATTGTGAAGGCAGTGGGATGGAGGATAGAGGCAATGATAGCTTTGGACTTCAATGCATAATATTATCTTCCTCTGTTTTTCCCACTCCCATATTCCCTCCCCCCAGAAGGGTGCTACTGCCCGGTCCATCAGGTTCCTGCTATTCCTTCTTACTAAAATGGTCCCCCTCTAACCTCCACTAATAAAATCTGCATTTCCTTCCAGTCCCAACTTAAACAGTGTCTCTATGGGAAGCCTGCTGATTTATTTTTTTTAACCACACAACCAGAACAGAGTTCTCCCTCCTCTCCGGGGATCCATGAACTTGCTTAAAAAATATAATTACTTTTTATATAATGAGTTTCCTTTGTAATCCTGTGTATTTTATTTTATGCATTAAAAAAATCATTATTCTGGCTGGGGGGTGATAAGCTCATGTGTAATTGCTGATGCCAGGGCTGGTGGATCACTTGGGCTGAGGAGATCTGAGCTGTAGCTGTAGCTAAAGCTGAATGGAGTGTTTACTCCAAATTTGGCACCAAAATGGTGAGCCCCCAGTGATAGGGAACTACCAACCTAGAAGACTGGAAACAGAGCAGATCTAAGTTTCCATGCCCATCAGTAACAGAAATAGGCCTGTGAGAGGCTGCTTCACTCCCAGTCCGGAAACAATTGGAGGCTATTGTTCCATGTTTCAGTCACAGCTGATTCTTTGGGACCCCATTTTGGAGTTTTCTTGACAAAGATGCTGGAGCGCTTTGTCATTTCCTTCTTTTAGTGCATTTTACAAATGAGGAAACTGAGGCAGACAGTTAAGTGACAGCTAGTGAGTATCTGAGACCAGATATTAATTCCTTACTTGAACAACAGGGAAACCTTGTCTTTAAAAAAAAGCAAATCCCCCACATTCTTTTTGAGTAGGGTACCGAAGGTTTCGCCAGCGTACCAAAGGAAATCCATGGCAAAGAAGAGGATAAGAAGTCTTGCTGTAAGTTCTCCTTCTCTATTTCTTTAATGGCAAATTCTGTCTTGTAGAGGTTTGTGTTTATTTTATTCCTATCAGGTTGCAGAAGGAGGGACCAAGCTTGACTCAGTTCTGCTCCCCCTGTATACAAGCACTCAAATGAATCCATGGGGATAGGAGAATGGCAGGCAGGGAAGGAGCCTGCTGGGATGGTGGTGTCATGGAAAGAATTCTGACTTGGGGTTCAAATTCTAATTTTACTTCCCATTGTATAACCCTGGATCCCTTCTCTTGTGGTCTCAAGCTTTCTCATCTACAGAATGAGATGGGGAGGTTGGATCAAACAATCTCTAAGGTGCCATATAGCTCTAAATATTCTTCTTCCATGATATTCCAGATGGTAAGTCAAGTGTCTATGATTCTGTTAGCTTGCCTATTTCTTCAATATGGAAACTTTTTCCACCAACACATACCAAACCCTTCTAAAACAGAGCAGATCTAAGCTTCAATAACAGAAATGGGCCTGTGAGAGACTGCTTCACTCCCAGTCCTGAAACATTAGGAGGCTATTGTTCAATCATTTCAGTCACAGCTGATTCTTTGGGACCCCATTTTGGAGTTTTCTTGACAAAGATGCTGGAGCGCTTTGTCATTTCCTTCTTTTAGTGCATTTTACAAATGAGGAAACTGAGGCAGACAGTTAAGCGACAGCTAGTGAGTATCTGAGACCAGATATTAATTCCCTACTTGAACAACAGGGAGACCTTGTCTTTAAAAAAAAGCAAATCTTAGTCTTAGGAAGGTGTCTCAAGCTCAGAAAGATTAAGCCAGTCAGTGTCAGAGGCAGAATCTGAAGCCAGATCTTCCTGACCCCAGCAACTTATCTACTATAAGGTGAAACTGTCTCGAAAGAATGAGATATCTATAAAAAACTTGATCCTTCATAATTATAAAGAAATCCAGATTCTGCCTGTGACACCTACTGATGTCAATGGATCGCCATCATTAAGAGAAGGTTCTGTATACAAAATCTCTTCCCCTTCTTCATCTTTCTGGCAAGGTCATCTTGATGACCCCAAGTAATACATCTCCATCTGCTACAAGGAGATAGATTTTCCCCTGAAGCAGTCCGAAGGAGGCTCTGCTAGCCTTACCCCCTCAGGACAAATGTACAGAAGGTCATCTGCTAATCCCTGCGTCCAGGGGGACAGAGCCTCTCTCACCCTCAGCCAGAGGTCTTTACTTTATTGAAGGTCTTTTGCTCCCCAGGAAAGAATCCACATTTAGGAGAAAGGGCCCTCCCTCCGGTAAACCTGTTTCCTTCATTCTATCCAAATCCCTCCTGCTGCAGCCTGGCCAGTCTCAGACACTGGAACAAAACAGCGAGCCAGACAACAGGGAGCGTTTTGGTTCTTCCCGGGGTAACAATAAGGCCCTCTTCATGCCCCCTCCCCCTCCCCACTCTTCACCCACTCTCACCATCTGCTCCCCAACTGCATTGATGCCTTGTTGAGATACTGAGCACTCACTGAACCTCCCTCCCTCAACTGCCTCCCAGCCTGTTCTCACCTCTGGAACCTGGTCTCCCCTCTACCTCATTACCCCCTCCAGTTCCCTCTTCCCCGGAGCTTGGGAGGTGAAACTCCTGCTGGCCGGAGAAATCTGGGGAGCGCGCCATCCTCACAGTCGGGGAGGGGGGGTGCACACAGAACTTCAGGCCATCCTCAGCATATTGAATAAGAAGCATCCGAACCTCCTGCCTCCAATTTGAAGAAGTTAGGGGCTGCTTCTAGCCCTCTCTCTCTAACTGAACCCTAAAGGGTGAGTTAGAGGTCCCCTGAACCTCCCTGAACCCTAAGATTTCTCTATCTCTTCCTATTCTGTGAATTGACTATCAACAAGAGGAAGACACATAGATAACCTAATCACAAATATTCCATACAGGTACACAGATGTACTTTGAGATGCCAGGCTCAGTTAACTCACTGTGAACAAGAGAAGTCTCCTGAGACCAGATCTCTCGTTACATCTCCCAATATAAAGCGATAAGACATCAACAAAAGGACTATCTCTACAACAAATAGATTTGTATTCCATACAGGTGTACCAGTGCCCCTTTATATATCAGGCCTCAGTTTCTCCATTGTAAAAGTCAGAGAGAGGAAGAGAAGAACTGGAGATGAAAGGAGGAGGGGGAACCAGTCTGTCACTGATCCTTGCTCCTGTTTCCCTGGGATACATCTTGCCTGTTGCTGAAGGTTGTTTTCCATATTTTAATGGTGTATTTTAATGGTGTGCTACTGCCCTGAGGGTTTGTTTTGTTTAAAAAAAAAGGAAACCGAAAAATAGAATAAATGAGAAGCTGGAAGGGGAGGAGAAGAGAGGATTTAACTTAAGACTATTCCCTCCCCCAGTCCTCACCATCCCTTGATAGATGATCTCCAAGCCCTAACTCATTTCAATCTATCTTAATTTGAGGCTCTGACTGTATTCCAATCATGTAATCTTTCTGGGGCTCAGTGTCTTCATCTGTAAAATGAAAGGTTGTCCTAAAGTTCTTGTAGCTCTAAAACCCCCCCCCCGGAACTTCTTTACCTTAACTTGGAATAACCTGTCTATCCTTCCTTCCCTAAGATATACTCCCTGCCAAATGCCCTCTGGCCTTCCCTTAATGTGGTCTCTGTGTGTAGTGGTAGTAGGGAGGGATGAACCACTCTAATCCAGCCTTAAATGTTGTTAAGTTGAGCCTGACCAATCCCTCTTGAGTTCTGGATTATTTGAGAAGGATGCTGAGACTCAGGGGATGTGGGAGTAACTCATTGTCCAAGATGCCCAAGGATGCTTCTCTGAATCAGAGTGGTCCAGGAATTGAGGTGAGTGACTCACCTGCTCCTGAGCTCTAGGGAATCTCTACCCAGGAGGGGACTTGAGCCTCTAGATCCCCAGTTGTGGCCTGGCTGACTCTGGCAGGGCCTGTCTCGGTGGGTCAGTCTCTCTTCCTGCTCTGATGCTGGTCCCAGCTGTTCTATTGTTATTGAGGGCAAGTCCCTCTGGGTCTGAGTTTCTTCCATGTAAAAAGGGGAAGGGGTCAAACTGGATGATCTCTAAGATAGTTTTCCTTTATAAATCCTAAGATCTCTTTGGTCATGGACTGGCAAAAGGTCCTTTTCTTTCTTCCTATTTCCCCCCTCCCCAAAAATGCCTTATTCTCGCTTACTTTGGGGCTCCCTGGGGGTCAGTGCCTGCATGAGCTGGCAGTATCTAGATACAGCCAACTGCCTCCCCCTCCCACTGGGTCACAGGGAGGGAGGCAGAGAAGGAAAGAAGGAAGAAGGGAGGGCCCCCTGCTCTCTTCTCACTGTGGCTGCTGTTACCAACACCTCCTGATTTAGTGGCAGCTGTGAATATCATCTCCCTGTGGCCTCCCCCATCTACCCTGAAAAACCTCTAGGGACCCAGGAACCCCTAGCCTGTCTCCACAGGGAAGTGACCCAGCCCATATTGTTCTAGAGCCTTCATGCAACAGGAACTCTTCCTTTCAACCAACATGGGGCTTCCCCTGCCTCCAGGAGGGGAAAACTGGCCTGATTTGACAGCTCCTTGCCTCCCCCTGAGCACCACAGTCCAGGCAGTGCAAGTCAGTGGGATTTGTTCAGCTTTTTCTCCAGCTGATTATAGGATCTAGGGTTTAGTTAGCATCCAAGGTTCAGACTCCTGCAGCTTCCTTCCAGAGGAAGGGGAAATGGGTAAAGCAAGACTCCTGCCTTTTTGTCAGTCTTGTAAGATATCATGATGTAATGGTGTCCAGTATTTGCTTTGCTATTTACTGCCTGTGTGACTTTGGAAAAACCTCTCAACCTCTCTGAGCCGCTGTTTCCTCTTCTGTAAAATTTAATGGTTGTATTGGATGATCTCTAAGGTTTCTTTCAGTTCTGAGTTTTATGGTCTCATTCTCATTTGTTCTGGCTGAACCAACTCTTCCCATAATTCTGATTCCACTTCCAACCTTTCAATTTCCCCAGACACTCGGGACTGAGTTTTGGGGGCTTTGTTTGGTGGGGGAGGATCAGATTTCATATCCTCTCCCTTCAGTAGCTGCCCTCCCTGTAAGGATGGGAAAAAAGCTGAATCTAAAGCCTAGAGATTTTATCCTCCGTGGTACTAGGATATAACCCTTGCTCCCTCAGCCACCTATAAGAGTTTCCTCCCCCCAGGGAAGTTAGGGAGCTCCCCCCCCCACCCTGTCACTTTCCACCACAAACACTTTTCAATCAGTCATGGTGGGGGAAATCTGGAAGGCAGGGAAGAGAAAGGGGATGAACATCCATCAGGAAACATGAGCAGGTGTTTCTATGGCAATGGAAGTTTTAAAAGAAGGGGAGGGGGTGGGGAGAAAGGGAATTAATGGGCCTGACAGCCAGCCCCCTCTTGTCATTAGGTAGGGTATCTAACTCTATCACTGCTGGGTGAGGTTTCTTTCTTACACCACAGCCCAGCCACCCTTGGAGGGGGCTAAGAGGTGAGGAAAGGGGGAAGGGGAAAGGGGGGGACGAGAGAGGATAGCACCAGAGGTTAGATAATATTCTTTTCTAATTCTTAATTTCTGTTGTTCTTAGGGAGGCTGAGAGGTGGGGGAATGAAGAAAGGCAGAGATTGAAAGTAAAAGAGAAACAAAGGAGAGAGGTAGAAAAAGATAGAGAGACTGAGAACAGGTGTATGAAAGACAAAGTGAATAAAATCAAAGAACTTTGTTGGAGGGGAGGGAAAAGAAGATCTTCAGCAGTACTGGTGATGCAGAATAAGAAAAAGCAATACAGGGAGAAGAGAGGGAGGGTGGCCAAAAGAACTGGAGAGAGAATGAGAAAAGGCACGAGAGCTGCAGAATGAATGGTAGAGAGGAGGAGGGAAGAGGGAGAAGAGAGAGAGGGAAAGGCAGTGAATGTATTATTATTTTTTGGTAGGAAGGCCATCAGAGCTAAGATCTTAGAGTATTTTAGGGAACCCTAAAGTGTGTGGCCCTTGAAGATAGAAACGGGCAGGAAGCTGTTCCTGGTGCCTTCCATTTCTCTCTTCCTGTTGCTCCCCCTTTTCATGCCCCCAAATTTGAAAAAGGAGTAGAGATGAAGGTATGTGAGGGAAAAGTATGGGTTTCTTATTCCCTGGAGCTAGGAGTGAGGTCCCAACCAGGCCAGACACATCAGGAAGCAGGAAGAACAGCCAGTTGCTTTAAATTGTTCCAAGCCCTCCATATCACATCTCCCAGAGGATGGAAAAGGAGCAACGTGGGCCTTAACACTGCATCAGGGCCACGAGTTGGAAGCACAGGGGCAGGTCAGTCACAAATCACTTAGGAAATGCTGTAGCATCGCCCTCAGCACCTACTCCAGTCCCATTCCCTCTCCTGCCTGCCATCACAGACATTCAGGAGGAAAAATGGCTAGACTTTCTCGTCAGCTCCAACATGTCGGGAGAATTTGGGAAAGGAATAGAGAAGCTTTGAGAGTCTAAATCTGAGCCAGCCCCAGATTAAACCCTCCATCTTCTCTGCTCCATATCCAACCTTCCCTGAACACTTTCCCTAGAATCCTCCAAGCTTCCTCTTCTCCTTACCCCCCAAAGCAAGAACTATGGAGTAGGAGGTGTGGCTGAAGAGCTAGGAGCTGGGGAAAACAAAGCTTAAGGTCACTAGCACTGCTTTAGTCTCCATCTCTGACTAGCAGGCCCTCCCCTCCAGGGGGCTGTCAGTTAGGAGGTACAACTAAAGAAGGAAAAACGGTTGAGTCTCGTACACGACCGTCAGTTGCATAATCTCATTTCTTCCCCTGTGCCTCAGTTTCTCTCTGTCCTTACCTTAGGGCTCACAGCAGTGAGAGGTGGGGGAGGAAGAAAAATTGGGATTCTAGGGAGGAGCCAGATGGAAGACAGACCTAAGGACAATGCAGGAGGATCGTGTCCCCCAGAGGCAATCAGGCCACTTCTAAAACAGTGATCTCGCGGAAGCAGCCATCAAGCCCCAGCCCTTGTACACACTCAGTGCCCAGAAATGAGGACAGGGGGTTATCTATTGTCCATCTCTCAGCCCTTCCTGCCCATTCCCCAGCCCCCCACTGCTGAACACCCAGAACGGGGAGTGAAATTCATTTCATGGGGGAGAGATCAGAGCCCCAAGATGGAACTCCCAATATGAGGTTGTATTTCAGGAAACAATGCCCCTCATCCCTGACTGCTAGGAGAGCTCTAGCCATGATCTGATCCTCATCGCTCGCCCAGTTATCCTTTTCTGCCTGTAATTATTGTCCGGGGGATCCATCATCCAGTCCCTGCAGAACTGGGGAGTGGACAGGTGTCTCATCCTATCCAGGCCTCCTCAGGTTCCAGAGGGAATGGGGCTCAGAGCAGTTGGGACAGACTCAGAGAGCCTCAGGCCTCTGCCTTTGCTCTGGCCTCTGCTCCTCACCCCTACTTCTCAGAAGAGAATAGAAATACCATATCCCTGTTCAGTGCAAGGGTCCTGCCCACCGTGACCAGGCTGGAGGGGATAAGAGGGATATAGAAAGAGGAAGGGGCTCCCAGCCGTTGGAGGGGGAGTTTGCTCAAGAGGCAGTGGGACAGCAGCGGGGACAAAGTCTGGGGTTCTAAACCGAGGTTCCCCAGGACAGAAGTGGGAGACACTGGGAGGGGCTTCATTGGAAGTTCACAGCTGGGCATCCTGCCAAAGGCAGAATACCAGCCTCCCCTTCCCCACCCATACATACACACCATGTACAGCTTTCCGAATAACAAGGACCCTGAGGACTCTTCCCCTGACAGATAGGTCAGTTATCTCTGCTCCTTCCCCCCACTCTCCGCCTCCATTCTAGGAAAATTGCCTCATAGATGGAGCTCCTACATACACATATATGCACCCCTCCCCCCCAGTCAGAAACATGTGCCTGTTAGCCCCTCCCCCATCTCACTCGTGCACATGTGTCTGCACCCACGCCCCTCTCCCCCCATCACCGACCAGAACACATGGACACCCGCACTCCTGGGCACCTGGCCTACACGTGAGCACCCCAGCCCCAACCAAGCCCTTGGAACAACCGTGTCTCTAAGGTCTGGGCCAAGGAGTGGGGATGAGGATCCTTAGCCCGGATTCCAAAATGGGTTAACTCCTTCTCTCCCAGCCCCCACCCAAATCTACTCTTCCAGCCCCCTGGGCGTTTTGTCACCAATAAAGAACTCCCGGTTGTCATGGAAATTAGTGCCTGGTCTGAGCATAGAGAGGATTGGGGGATCCCTCCGGAGATACAGGAAGGGGTTGGGGGGGTGGAACTTGGGGAGCCGAGCCAGGGGAAGGGAAATAGCCCAAACAAACCCTCCCGGGACCCCGGAGTGCCCTGCACCCAGTAGGTGCTACTCCACAAAATGCTGATTTAATTAAATTTTGATTTGGGTCAGTCTGCAGCAGATTTGGCTCCCAGCTGAGCTAGTCTTTCTGCACCCAGGGCTTTGGGCAAGGGTGTAAGGAAGGGTCATGGGGTGAGGGGAGATGAAGGTGTACATACGGTTCGGGGGAGCTGCTCCAGAGAACTTTTGCTCCCAGACCCTTTCTGGACCCGAAGCACCCCTCCTCCCACTCCGTGGGGAGCCCGCATGTTCAGCCTGACAGGCTGCTCCGTTGGGCTATTACAGCTAGTCTTCGCTGCCCCCCTCCCCTGGCTTCCCACTTAGGGCCCCGGAAAGCCGCAGAACAAGCACGATTAACCCCCCCCCCCATCCTCGCCCCAACACACACACACACACACACACACACACACACACATACACACACACACACACACACACACACATACACACACACCACTCCGATTGCTGTTCCCCAAACCTCGAACCTCTACGAATTTAACCCCCCTACCCACCCAGTCCAGGGGTCTCGAGTGCTCTCCCAGGGCCAAGCCGCGGGTGTCCCTAACCCCGCCACTGATCTCAGAGACCCACCTGCAGCGCCTGTCCCGTCACGAGGAGGAAGCTGCTGGCTCGAGGCTCCAGGGGCTCCGGAGGTTCCAGGGACGCCGCAGTTGGCGGCAGGACAGAGTCCGCTCGGGGCGGGGGAGATGCGGCGCCGAGTCCAGCCGCTCCCCAGCTCCTCGAGCCTCCAGCATCGCCCGCCGCTCCCCAGCGCAAAATTCGCACCGGGGGCCGGGGGCGGGTCGGAGGGGGGTGGAGCTTTATCCTATTCGGGCCCGCCCCCGTAGGGGAGGAGCCACGAGTCTGGGCTCGGGGTGAGGGTGGGGGTAGGGAGTGAGGAGGCAACAGAAATGCACTGGTGACTCACCCAGTATGCCTAGCCCCCTCTTCGACCCTAGTACTCAGCAGAGGTTCTGGCAGTATCTGAGTCCTGACCAGGAAAGGACCCCTGTCCCCAACTTTTGATCCACCGCAGAGGTCCAGTCCCTCCTTCATTCGGTATGCAGGAAAGAATTCTAAAACCTGCCACGGAGCAGGAAGCCTTGAGGGCTAAGCCTCCACGTACCCATTTTACAGAAGAGCAAACTAGGGTCGAGAAAGGAAGGGCAGTTCAGCCAGCCAGGACGCTCTCCGAAGGGGGCTCAGACTATTTGAGCCCTTTCCTAGCTCTCAGTCCCTAGGCAGTGATTGGGGCACTGAAGTTGTCTTGCCATGAGGATGCCAGGGATGAGGAGGGATTGGGGGGTGTGGAAGGGAGAGGAAGCCCTGGGCCAGAGCCTGGGCTGGGTGTGTGCATAGACAAAGGCAGAGAACATGCATGTAATTCATGTTAATGTGTCTGTGCTGACGCACACCGTGTGTCTCTATGGATGGGCGTTGTTTGTATGTATGTCTGAGCATGTGAATGTTGTGTCCACATACATATGCTCATACGTTGTGTGCATGAATATGAGAGTATATGAGCTTGACATTTAGGGGCTCCGTTTGGAGAGCTGGTTAGACAAACGGTCCCTCCCCACCTCCCTTCTGTCCCCACTGAATTGTATTTCGAGGCGGTCGGTAATTGGGAAGGACTGAGATGAGAGCAAGCGTTGTGTAAACTGGGTGAAAAGATGCCTTGAGAACCGCTTTAAGGACTTTAACGACCCGACAAAACAGGATCCCGAAAGGCTGATGAATTGTATCCTGGCAACCTCCAGCCTCCTGCCCTCGGTTCAGCACTTGGACAGCTCCTGAGGCACTCCGAGGACCACTTTTTTCTTATGTCTCTTGCCTTTGGCCCTTGTTGAGGGTTCAGAGAACGTGGTCACACCCTCTAGCTCCCTGGTATAGCATTGAATTTCCAAGTTTAAAACAAATAGTTCTAAATGAAGTGGAATATAGTGTGTCCCACAAGTCCTTAGTACAGTTTTAAGCGTTAAGACGTTTTGTTTTGTTTTGAATAGATTTAGTCTCTAATAGGTTAAAACTTTAAGACTTTTGGAACAACTTGTATTTTTAACAAGTAATTAATCAATAAGACATAGGTCCCCAAGCATGGAGGATTCACATAAGTAGAAAGAGGCCTGTGCCTTTAAGGTTAGCAATACAGGACAAAATGAAAGGTGATATCAAACCTTGCAGGCTCAGTGTCTCCTAAGTCATATAGAAAGTGAGGATTGTAAAATTCCACAAAAGAAAGAAATCATGGTGGACTGGAGTGGTCTAGGAAACCTTTGTTGAGGAGTCTGGGATTTGAGCTGGGCCCTAAAGCATAGATAGAATTTAGAAGGGAGGAGAGAAACCGAAAAGATAGGAATACAAAAGGCCAGTTCTCTGGTGTGAAGGAACTCTGAATCCTGTTTAAAGGCCCTTATGTAAGTTATCTAAGTCATTTCTTTATCTTCAGGCAGATCTGATCATAATAACTGAGGTTTAATGTTAGGGAGAGAGAAGGTGTTGCTATAGCCTCTGTATAACTCCCTGACTCCTTTACCTTATCCTGTGTCTAAGGAGGTACACTGGCCACTCCAGTGATCAAACAGTCCAGAATCCAAGCAGTTGGCCTATCTGTGAATGGTCACGTCCTGAACACCCCTCCTACTTTGGAGGGGTTATGAGCCATACTAATAAAGACTAAGATATACTCGCTGGGCAAATACAACCAAATCTCAATTTTCCACTAAGAAAGAGAGAATTCAGGATGTTCATAATTCACAGCATTAGATAGATAATCCTCCAAAGAAATTCTTTTGACTTCAGAATACTTTCAAACAATTTGAAAGGAAACAAATGTATCTACCCATTCCTTTCTGAATTTAACTAATACTGCAAAGGGTCTGTCTTTCCTGATTTCACAGAGACCAATAGCAGGAGAAGGTGGCCCAATGGGATCTCTAAAATTCTTGTCACCTTGTCTCTGTATCTCTCTTTTGCACTTAATTATTCCATCTTACATAAAAGTTAGTTGTGTAAGTATCTTTCCTCTCTATGAGTTTGCAAGTTTGCAAGTTTAGAATGAAGAATCTGTGTTGTTCAGATAATCCACATGAAGATAATTAAGAACTAACTTCACACTTATTAAGTATCACTAAGAAAATTGTTTTGGTTTCCAGTCTGCTGACCCTGGCAGCCACAGATGACCACCAGTAGCAACACACCTTTATATAGTTATACATATCTTTCCTTTTTCTATTAAGGGCCCCATCATCATTCCAATTACCCAGATTTACAATATAGGAATCATCTGAAACTCTTCACTCTTGCTCACCTCTCAGATCCAATTATCTGCTATGTTTTGCTGATTCTGTCTTCACAATATTTCCTGTGCCTGTTCACTTCTACAAATTCACATAGCTACTAGACAAATTCAGTTCATCCTTATTTCTCCTCTCTTAACTACTTTCCGGAATTAAGTTTCTCCTATCCATTCTTTATACAGTTACCAAATTGACATACATCATCACAGGCCTAACTACACCACAACTCTTTTCAAGAAATTTCAGTAATTCCTCACTGCCACTAGGATAAAATACAATCTCTTCTAATTTCACATTAATTTTCCCCACTACCTTTATGTTTCAACCAAATTGTTAATGTACCCCATGCATGTTATTCATCTCCCACCTTTATACAATTTGTTCATCATGGAATGGTTTTCTTACCTCTGATTCTGAGAATCCCAGATCTCTTCAAAGTTCTGGTCAAGTCCTATCTTTTTTATAGCATTTTTTCCAATTACATGTAAAAATAGTTTTCAACATTCATTTTTGTAAGATTTGGGGTTGCAATTTTTTCTCCCAACCTTCCTTCCCTCCCTCTCCCCCAGAGAGCAATCAATCTGATATAGGTTATACATGTACAATCATACAAACACATTTCCATATTAGTCATGTTGTAAAAGAAGAATCAGAAAAAGGGAAAAACTATGAGAAAGAAAACAACAAAAAAATCCAAATTTTTAAAAAGTAAAAATAATATGCTTTGAGCATTCTCCATAGTTCTTTCTCTGGATGTGAATGGCATTTTCCATGGCAAATCTCTTGAAATTGTATTACTGAGAAGAACTAAGTCTATCATGGTAGATCATTCCCACAATGTTGTTGTTACTGTGTACAATGTTCTTCTGGTTCACTTCAGTTAGCATCAGTTCATGTAAGTCTTTCCAAATTATTCTGAAATCCTCTTACTCATAATTTCTTATAAAACAATGTCATATTTTAAGAGGTATTTATGAATCTCTCAGTTGTTCTCCCCCAATTGCTTTTTATATATTTTGCATTTACTTGAATGTTTATATTTTATCCCTCTCTTTTAGTTGAATGTTAAGTTCCTTGAGATTAAGGACTGTTTTGTTTTTATCTTTGTATCTGCAGCTTCTTCCACTGTTCCTGGTAAATAAATGTTTATTAAATTGATTAATCTTAACCACAACTCTGTAAGGCAGACAGCATAAGTATATTACTTCCTTTTTACAGATGAATAAAATGAGGCTCTAAGAGGTTAGTGATTTACCCATGGTCACACAGACAATTAAGTATCTGAGAAGAAATTTGAGTGTAGGTCTCTCAGTCCAAGTCCAGTTTTCTGGCTACCAAGCCATATTGCTTCTAATACCAATAGTGTGGAGATTTGTATAAATGTGATTAGAATTGGCCATCTTCATACTGAATATACATAGACTGTATTCTTTGGTAAATGTCATTGGTTTCTTGGGCTTAACTTGACACATTTTCTTCCAATCACCCTGCTCTTGTCCATTGGAAAGACATAGGAAAAAAAAATCCAGGATTTAGGGACTCAGACTTAATTGGAGCTTCTGTAGAGATTGCCCTGATTTAATTCCCTAGGGGACAATAAGGGGAAAGCTTAAGGATGTGTTTTCAGGAATACAGAGGGATATAAATATATGGTGATAATCTGCACACAGTAGGCACTCAGTGAATAAAGTTAATTCTTGACCATGATGATATATCTATGTGCAATCATGCCTGTGATGACATGTGTGTGTACATGTGCCTGATTCTCTCTAATTCCCTAGGCATCCAGTTGAATGTTCGCTTTTGTATTTGCATGACTGCACATACATAAATCCCCAGGATTGTCCTCTCTCCATTTCTGGGACACAGGCATCCAAATCATAAGTGAAGAATTATCTCCAGGGACCTTCGGTTCATTTCCAGTTTGTGCAGGGGAGGGGAAAGGGCAGTGAATGTCTGATATGCTCATAGGAACATCTGATAGAGGTATCAGGATTGAGTTTTCCCTCCTTTAGCCTGGGAAGGAGCCAGGGGTCAGCAAGAACCAAGTGAAAAATATTGTTTTAGGCCCTCTGAAAGTTGGGGGAAGGGAATAGGTGACCCATGGAGGATTCGGCCAATCAAGGCTTAAGGAAACTAAGCTACTTCATGTTTGGAAACCCTTTGCTAAATTGGACAGGGAGAGGAAAAAAGGACTTAGGGGATGAAGACTGCAAGTTGATGTTGCCATAACTACCATCCAAGAAGCCTTGAACTAAAGGGATATAAAAACAAGGACCTCTCCAGAATTTAACCAGTGAGAAAGCAGGGAATTCTGCTAAGAATGGTACAGAATGAAGATTGAAGTTATACTTTGGTTCCATTCTCAGTTCTTTTGGTCTGAGCACCCATCACTCCAGAGTGATAGAACTCTGCTCCCTCCCTCTAGAGTCTGGGAAAAGTCCTGAGTCTGACTCCTGTCTCTGTTACTGTCTGTGGGACTTTGAGCAAATCAGCTTTCATGTCTGAGCCTCAGTTTCCTTCCCTCTAAAGCAGAGGTTGGATTAAATGACCTTTCTGGTTCCTCCCAATTCTAAACAATTCAAAGATCCATCCTAAAGCCATCCTGGCTTTAGGAAAGCATCATCCCTGGTTCCCAATAATCCTCTAGAGATATTTATCAAGAAGCCTCTTTAATCCATAAGAGAATGGCTTTCTTCCCCCCTCCAATCAGTCATCCGGGGTGTTCAGGGCTTTTAGCCCTGGCTGCTCACCTCCTGGGGCAGAAGCCTTAAGGTCTCCCAGTTCACCTTTCTAACACTGAAGATCCTGAATCTGATCATTCTTAATTTCATCTAACAAGTATTTATTGACTCTCTGTTACAAACCAGGTAATTAATATTGTCTCCTCCATCTCTCTTTCCTGACTCGAAGTTAGACTAGATCTTATTTTCCATATTAAAAATGAAAAGTTTATTTTCAGAGTTCTGAAATGGGCCTTTCTGTCAGCCCATTTTTAGGTCAGAGTTCATGCATTCTCCCTACCTCCTTTATTTTCTCCTCTCAATAATACAGTGAATTTGTGTCCTGTCTGCTTCCCTCTCTAATAAAACCTCTTGAGAAAAGGCTCTAGGACTTAGTTATATATACCTTAATGAATCAATAAATCAACAGGAACATTCATTAAATAAGCACTTACTATGTACCAGGCACCATGTTAAGTCCTGGAGATAGGAAGAAAAACAAAAAGCTATTCCCACCCTGCAGATCAGTTTAACAATTGCACTATAATGTGCACAATTACCAGATATGTGGACAACACATAAATAAATACAAGGTACACACAAAGTAGATCAGAAAGTAACTTAAAGGGGAAGCTATCAATAGAGTGGAGATAGAGAAACTGAAAAAGGTCTCCTGCAAAAGGCACAGCTCAGTCTTGAAAGAATCCACGAGATTCTAAGAGAAGAGGAAAGACAGAATTCCAAACAAGGGGAACAACCATGTTTAAAAGCAGAGAGATGGGAGTTGGAGAACCGTGTATGAGAAATGGCAGTATGGCTAACTTGAGTTTCTATGGAGGGCAATTACAATAATGTTCTTCTTGATTTCATAGAACCATAGATTATCAGATATGGAAAAGAAATAAAAGATTATATAATCAAAACTCTAAATCTGACATAGGGAAATTGAACCTTAAAGAGAGTGAGCAAGGGATTTACCAGGATTATGCAGTGATTTAGGTCCAGACTAGACCAAGCCTCCTGACTTCCAGAGGACTAGTTTCTAGGTATACAAGCAAGGCAGGCAGACAGCCAGAGCACAGCACAAAAGAGAACATGCACGTGGTGAAGAGCACTTTTAAATGTGACTTTTAATAAAAGCATATTATTTTTAATGCCTGAAAATTCCTCTCTCCAGGGCTCATATTTATTTTGTGTTAGGTACAGTGGTATGTTAATCATGTAAGCTCAAAGCATCTGCTGGTGGCAGGTTGGGGGGAGGGCAGTAATGCATGGGGGTAGCATGGTCCAGCTTTACAGATCCATTGTCCCAGGTCTGACCGATTCTCTGGAGGCCATGATTATTTGCATAATCAGCTCAATTTCTGCTTGTCTCCTAGTAAAGAGATTTCATGCCCTGCCAGCAAGGAGAAGGGGGTAGGTGTCCTCCTTCCCCAGGGGTCTTCCAAAACTGAGAGGCAGGATGGCTGGTAGGGTGAGGAGCAGCTGATTCTGACTGTGAGGGTTATCTGTCTCTAGTCCTAGGAAAGAGTTGCAAACATAATCCTAACCTGAAATTTTAGCTAGGCGAATGACCCACTCACAAAAGAATCTTTGAAATCTCCCACTGGCTGGCCCAGGATTTTTGGAGCATAAGATAGAAATGCCTCTCTTGTTGCTCTCAGTCACCTCAATCTTTGATATGTGCCATTTACCTCTTCACTCAGTTATTTACTCCTGCATTCACAAGATCATAGATTCAGAACTGCAAGAAGTCTTTGAATCCAGCATTACGGATGAGAGAATGAAATGCAGGTTAAGTGACTTTCTCAGGATCACACAGATAGTAAGTATTCCAAGTCCAGTGCCCACACTCAATTTCCCCTGTATTTGCTCCCACTCTAATATTTGCTCCATTTCTTGCTTTTTTATGTCCCTTGTTTTTTTTTCCCTTCCATCCCGATATTTACCCAATTCTGTATTACCCAGTTTATACTCTTATTTACTCCTCATGTCTAGCATTTACTCCATACTCTATACTCTTTGCTTCCATTCTAATATTTTGCCCTATGTTACCCAGTTAATGCCCTTATTTACTCCTCATGTCTAGCATTTCCCATATTCTATGCTCTTTACTCTCATACTAATATTTTGTCCTGTTACCCAGTTTATACTCTTATTTATTCCTCATGTCCCAGCATTTACCCATATTCTATCCTCTTTGCTTGCATTCTAATATTTTGCCCTATGTTAGCCAGTTTATTCCCATATTTACTCTTCATGTCCTAGCATTTACCCATATTCTATGTTCTTTACTCTCATTCTAATATTTTGCCCTGTGTTAGCCAGTTTATACTCTTATTTACTCCTCATGCCTAGCATTTACCCCATACTCTATACTCTTTGCTCGCATTCTAATATTTTGCTCTAACTTTGGGACAGTTGCTGCCTTTTTCCTCCTATTTGACCCCCTCCCCTGATATCTGGCATGACTACCCTGCATTTAAACCTCTGCTCCCCAGTTCCTTAGTATTGTCTAATTTTGTGTTATTTGTCCATATTTTCTGCTTCTTTCCTTTGGTATTTATTTACCTCCATGTCTCATTTTTCATTTCCTTCTCCCCCACACTGGGAAAATGTCCCTGAGACATACTGCCCATAGGAGGAGTGCATTCTCACATCATCCCTTCTCCTTCCCCGGCCCACCCCTCGCCATGCCCCATGTTTCCCTCTTATCCCTGATGGGCATCCCTTAATGAGGAAGGATCTTTTCTTAGTTATACCCTCCTGATCAATGGAGTCTTCCATGGTCTGAATGGACCTATGGTGGAAGTCCTCCAGGACAAAGGGCCAGAGCCTAGGGCCTAGTCCTTTGTCTGGCTGGGTAGGTTCTCTGGATGTGGAGAGGTAAAAGGCTCAGGGACCACCTCCGCTCCCCCCCACCCCCAACCACAATCCCGCATGCCATCCTCTCCCTCTGTCCCCACCCCCCAGCTATGAGTCACTTGGCATGCTGTGTGGGTTATTACTTTGTGTTTGAAATCTCCATGGCAACCAGCTGGCAATCAAGGGTAATTGTGCTGGTCGCCTGGGCAACGAGGGCAAATCCCAGAGAAGAAGCAACTCCATGGGCCCTGAAGGTCCTGGACAGTTGTCTTTTAGAGGGGAAGAAGACAGATTTACATTCCTTTGTGATCCCAGATGGGGAGCCATAGGGGAAACTCAGCCTGCCTAGGAGTGTGGGGGAGCCCGTTTTTCCCTCTCTGTCTGGTGGGATGGAGGGATTCTTGACTCCTAGGATGGAGTAGAATGGGATGACTGGCTGTGCCCAAGATAGGGAAAGGAGGAGGGGCTGTGCCCGGCAAGGCCATGGCATTGCCCCTTGAAGCCCCCTCCCCATCCTGCCCCAACTGGAATCCTACAACCCCACAGACACCAAAGACCCAGAGTCCTCTCTGACTCCCAGAGTAACTTTATGCTCCCATGACCATCACAGGTGGTACTTATAGATGGCCCACGGGCCCTCTTCCTGGTACTCCCCGCGGCTCAACCATAGAGTCTGGAAGGAATCAAGGGAAGCCATGATGGAGCCGCCCAGCCAGGCAGCAATGGCTCGGTGAGGCAAGGATAAGACGGTGGCTTCAGGCCCCAGATCCCGCTGGACCCTCTCCGAGAAGCCGTTGAGCAGAGTGGTCCCACCCTCCAGGACCACGTTGGCCAGGAGCCGCTCCTGTAAGTGGGGCTCCAGCTGGCTGATGCTGATCTGGGCCAGCTGGGGCAGGCTGGGCTGATCGAGGCCCAGGATGTCGGGCTTAAACAAGACCTCAGGGCAGCGGAACCGCTCGGCCCCGAGGGAGAGCACGTGCTTGTCCGGGAGCACAAAGTCCAGCCGATACTTGCCCTCCAGCTGGCAGAGCTCGGAGACCATGTCCAGGGTCACGTAGCAGCAGGTCTCCTTCATGTGGGTCAGCACGTCGGCCTTGGGGGGCGGCTGCCCGCCAGCCAAGAGCAGCTGGGACAGATACTCGGAGAGGTCCTTTCCAGCCACATCCAGACGGTAGATGTTCAGCGGCTCCAGTTCCCCGGTGATGATGGGAGCCACGTAGGAAGTGCCGTGCCCGCTGCCCATGACCAGCCCCGTGGTGCGCCCGTAGGCGTAGAGCGTGAGCAAGGCCTGATGGACTGTCTGCATGGCAGGTACCCCAAAGCATTCAAACAGGAGCTCGACCACCTTCTCACGGTTGGTACACGGGGAGACTGGCGAGTCAGCCACCAGCACAGCCAGCTCCTCGGGATCCACACACAACTTGCTGTAGAAGATGTGGTTCCACAGGACTTCCAGGGCATCCCAGTCAGAAACCACCCCACGGATCAGCGTGGAGCAAGCTGCCTCCGTGTCTTCTGTGATGTAGTAAGGCATGCTGCCCCCCTGGGGGCTTCGGTGGACCCCCACCCGAGTGGGCACCACGGCCCGCGTGCGATCCTCCCCGGCCAGGCCGCACTTGCTGAAGCCTGTGCCCGTATCGATCACCACGGCAGCCAGGCTTTTGTAGAGGTCTGTTGGGTAGCAGGAGGTCATTTGGGAAGGGGGGTGCTCTTGGAAGTCGGCGTTTGAGACCAGCTTGTAGCAGGGTCCTCGGAATAACCCAAAGTGGTTGATCACTGTCCGGTTCTCACTTGGCTCCGGGGGGGAGTATTTGGTATAACTGGAGCCTTTGTCCACCAGAGCCATGGGCAACGTCTTATAAATGACACTGGGGCAGGAGGGGTCCACAGGCGGGCTCCTATCGGAGGATTTTCTGTAGCTGACATAGCTGGCCGTGTCCTGGGAGGCCTTGGTGTTGGAGTTCTGGCTGGCCATGCCCGGGCTCGCGCCATCCTTTCCAGCACAGACGTGGATTTCTGGGGAGAGGGACATCCTCAGCACAGACGGGCCTTTGTTCTGCACCGAGGGCTGGGCAGAGCCCATGCTGCTGGTCACCGTGGCTGTAGCTAATTCCTTGTGGAAGAGGGACGCATATTGGAGGGACTCAGCGTTGTTCTTTCTGGGGCCTTCAGCTGGATTTGGAACCCCTCCTGCCATCCTGCCCTTGTAGCAATGCACAGCGAGCCCTTCCCCTCTGCTTGTGCCATAGGAGGTGGGCTCCTCAGATTGGCTTTTGAGGGCAGCCTCCTTCCTATGCTCCATAGTCACTGCCCTCCTTGGGGTGTCTGATGAGGAATAAGTTTGCGGGGCCCAGAAGGAGGATGGAGGGTTACCTTTGCCTGATGGTGCCCGGAGCTGGAAGGCTTCCTTCTGGTAAGTTAGAATATTTTGCCCAACAAAGTAGGATGGCTCCAGGGGTGTATGACTAGGGGTGACAGACTTGCCCCTCTCTTGCAGGCTTGCATTGCTGTTTCTTGTCACTGACTTGCCTGTGATTGTGATTTGCTTGTCTGTGACCTTAGATGTTTGAGGGCTGGTGGCCCAGGGCTGGACTTTGCTAGGAAGCTGAATCTGCTGGGGATCAGTGGTCAGGGTGGTTGGAGACCCGGGGCAGACCCCATTATCCATGACAAAAATGGGACGTGTTCCTAGAGTAAGGCTTCTGAGGGCCTCCTTGCAATGAGCCTCCCCGTGAAATTTAGGCCCCTCACACACAACCCCAAATTCGGCCTGGTGAGTGCATATGTCCACTATCATGCTCTCCTTGTTTGGCTGCCAGGAGCCCCGAAGAGGGGGGGCCTGAAATTTAGGGGGCCGCCTGGAGCAGAGCTCTTGGCCATCTATGCTGCATGTGGCCATGGGCTCATGAGACACCTTTTTGTCTCTGACGTGGATGGTTTGGGTCTCGGGATGGGGGCCTTATGTGAATTCTTCATTAGTAGATACCATGCAAAGGCCTATGTCTTTGTGGTCCAGCCCAGTGGTGGGAAAGGTGGCAAAATAATGTTAGGGTTCAGATTTTGGGAGTAAGTGGAACTTGGATTTTTGAGTTGGATTTCTTATTGGTTTTGGGCTCCACCAGAGAAAAGACCAGAATGTATGGTAATCACTCTCTCCTCAGTGGGGTCTGGGGGATCTTTAGGGAGAGGAATCCCCTCCTTTGGACTCTGTCATGGGCAATGTCCTGGACATCACTGATGGCACTGTCATAGGCACTACCATGGATACTAATGACATTGATGTGGGTACCATGGGCACCGGGTATTGTCACATTCACCATCAAAAGGGCCTGCCTCTCCTCATGTTGCCTGTGTCAGTCAGATCTGGTATTTGGATTGTGGTTTGTCCCAGGAATGGCAATGCGTAAAAACCATAGATTCCCACTCTGCATGTCTGGTCCCAGTTATCACTCCTAGTTGGCCCCTGGGAATCAGTCTCTGGCTTTCTGTACAGGTTCCAGAATGGGCCCTGCCTGCAGACCCACAACTACAAGGAGCAGGGCCTGGAGCTGTGGCCATCTCAGCTGGGGACTGGAAGCTTCTCTCCAGTTGACTGGGGATTTAGGGAGCAGGACATGGTTCCTGGTGAGGGGAAATGCTTTCTTGATAGATTCCATAGCTCTTGCAGGCTTTCTTATCTTATTAAAAATAAGTATTTGGGGTTTTTTCCCCAACTACATTTGCAGTGGATATGACTTTTTGATCTACTGAAATCCTAGTGGCAAGACTCCCAAAGCATCGTGCTCTCTGTCTCTTCTCCAACCTCCAACACCCCATCAAGAAAAATATGATAATAGCCCGTATTCTTATTGTATTTTAAGATTTACTCTTTCTTTTTTTTTAACTGAGGCAATTGGGGTTAAGTGACTTGCCCAGGGTCACACATCCAGGAAAGATTTGCTTTCTTCAACAATTACTCTATGAGAAAAGATATGAAAGCAAAGAGGAAAATGAAATGACTTTCTCATTCACAAAGCCTAAGAGCTGATTCTGAGCCCCAATACCAGTCCTCGCCCCATAAAAGTGAAGGGTGACCAAGAGAATATGTTGAATAAGGGTCTTTTCACTAGCTGCTTACTGGGTGAGGGAGGGGCTCAGGTAAGTGATCTTGTGGGCTGTGATCCTCTTCCTTCACAACATAAAATCACTCAAAGAGATGGTGATGGATGCTAAGAGGCGAAGATCTCCCCCCACCCAATTCATTTCCCCTCTATCTGACTTTGGCCCAGATTCCTTCTTACCCCATAAAATTTAGTTGCAACCTCTACCTTCTAAAAGATTGTTCTTCCTCTTTTCCAAAGAATAAACCAAGGCATGAGCCTTTGGTCTCAAGTATCTGGGGGCCGACTTCCAACCCCTGGGTCCCATTTTAGGCCTTGGTTTATCCCTTGATGAACCTTTTCAAAGCTCCGTAAAAGAATGTACTGTCTTTTGCTTCATTTTGTGTACAGTGCCTGATTCATAGTAGGTGCTTACTAAGTGTTTATTGATTGATGGGTGGTTCTCTCCAATATCAATCATAATTTCCTCTATTTTCAGAGTTAAAAGAGATCTTAGTGAGCATTTAGAGCAACTCCATTTTAGAAGGGTAGATACAGATTAGAAATGGGAAGGGACTTTCCTAAAGATGCACAACGAGGGTCAGCGCTTACAACCAGAGTTCCTGCCTTCTATCGACTCCCATACTTTTTCTAGGACTATGCCATTCTTGCCTCAAGTCCCATTGGAATCTAGTCCCCTCCAAAGGTTGATCCCAAAATGCTAAGTTACTCCAGGACTCAGTCTAAGACCCCCAAAACAAGTCAAGATGGTTTAAGATCTTATAATCCTTTGCTGTGAATGATTTTGCTATTCTCACTCATACAATGATCCAAGATTATTCTGAAGGATTTATGATGAAAAATGCTATCAATTTGCAAAGAAAGAACTAATTCTGTGTGAATACAGATTGAAGCATATTTTTTTTACTTTATTTTTCTTGAGGGTTTTTTTTTGGAGGGGGCAGAGATCTGTTTTTTTTTTCACGGCATGACTTTTATGGAAATGTTTTGCATAACTTCCCATGTGCCTTCTCAATGAGGACTGGGGTGAAGGGGAAGGGAGAGAATCTCGAACTAAAAGTTTTTAAAAGTTTTACATAAAACTGGGGAAAAAATATTAAATTTTTTAAAAAATAAATTTTTAAAGACTTGCTTCTACTTCTTTGCCCCCAAGCCCCAGCTGATGTTGGCTCCCATACCAGAGATAATTAAGTGGTATTCTGAATCTAGTACTAACACAAGATTTAACTTGTTCTTTGATAGGAGCAAAGACTTCTTTGGGTTCTTTCCAAAGTGCTCCACTTCCTCATGTAATATGTAGACCCATAAATATTTGCTGAATTGAAGAATAGGAAAACAGAATTCTGATTTTCTCTACTGGCTCCTTCCCAAAGAGTGAGATCACCCTTCCATAAGGTTAGCGCTTGGATAATGTGTAAAGTTGCATTATCCTAAGCTGAAAAAGAGTTGTTTGCTGATTTAGGACTATCTCATGCACTTGTACATATAATCTTGGGCTTGCCTTCAAATGTGATTGGAGAATTGGAGACATAGGAGAGCAGAGACGCTACCTCCAGATTCAGACTGAGTCTCTTGAAGAAAGACATGTCAAAGGAACCAAGTGAATAAAAGAGGAGGGAAGGGAATAAGTATTGAGTGCCTACTATGTGCTAGGCACTGCCCTAAGTGCCCTATTTTAGTATGTAATGGGATATCCTCACCACCTTGAGAGGTAAATGCTATTATTATACCCATTTTACAGGTGAAGAAACTGAAGTGTATAGAAGTTAATGACTTGATCAGGGTCACACAGCTAATAAGGGCCTGAGTGAATTTGAAATCAGGTGGTCTTGTCTCCAAATCTATTACTCTATCCTGGACCAAGTTTTTGTACCAAGAAAGAACTAAAACAGGAGAAGCAAAGGATTGGAGCCACAGTGTAGAACAGCCAACTTGGGCTTTGTCAGTTATGAGCACTACACATGGAAAGGGGAATCAACTCTCTTATTAGCCCTGGGTTATTAGCTTTTGGGGGGTAGGGCAGGAGGGGAGACCTACCTAGGTCAGTCCTATATGTCTAGAAGGTTGCAAATGAGAGCCAGAGAGAGTCCCTGAAAAGGACATGGAGGGACCAGGGAATGGAGTCGTCATGACTATTTGTGGGCTTGGGTGAAAGTGCTTGGTTGTTTATTTTTGTCATATTAACCGAAACCTATCACATATTTGATATTCTGTTAGCCTGAATGCTTTCGTGGTGTCTGAGAGAAACCAATGGGTTGGAGAGCCTTACCTCCTCTTGGAGCAATGCTGATTGATCAAAAACACAGTCTCTGGGAGGTAGGCTATTTCCCCCTCAAAATCAGGGGTGTGATGTTGAAGGAGCATGCACTTTTAAGAGTCTACTAAAATCATGGACTTAGCTCTTTTCAACAATGAGGTGATTCAGGGCAATTCTAATAGATTTGTGATGGAGAGAACCATCTGCATCCAGAGAGTGGACTGAGTGTGGATCACAACATAGTATTTTCACCTTTTTTGTTAATTTCCCTTTTTGATCTGATTTTTCTTGTGCAGCATGATAAATGTAGAAATATGTTTATAAGAATTGTACATGTTTAACCTATATTGGGCTACTTGCTGTCTAAGGGAGAAAGGGAGAGAGGGAGAAAAATTTGGAACATAAGCTTTTACAAGGATGAATGTTGAAAACTATCTTTGCATGTGTTTTGAAAAATAAAAAAGCTATTATTTAAAAAAAGATTTACAGAATAAATCACAAATATCAGTAACCTACCTACTAGAAATGCTTCAATGAAGATATCGATGACTAAAAAAAAGAGCCCACTACAAGTGTTCAATGATTCCAGCTGCCTGGGGAAGAGTATGGAAGATGAGAGATCCAGATAATATGATAGTGATGGGCCCAGTCTCATACCTACTTTATGCTAAAACGGATGGCTCAGTATAGGGGTGAGCAGGAGAAAAGGGAATAAGGTATGAGGAGGAAAGTTATATTCTTGAGAACTTTGATGGTGGCTGGCCTGGTGGCCGACTTAACTGGCACTTAAGTACTACATCCTCAAGTAAGTATCCCCTGCTCTTAAGTTGGGACAGCTAGGAGATGCAAGGAACATAGTGTCAGGCTGAGAATTAGGAAGACCTGACTTCAAATCCAGCTTCAGACATCTACTAGCTACATAAACCTGGGCAAGTCACTTACCTCTTTTTGTCTCAGTTTCCTCATCTGTGAAATGAACTGGAGAAAAAAAATGGCAAACTACTCCAGTATCTTTGCTAAGAAAACCCCAAATGGAGTAATGAAGAGTCAGGCATGATTGAAATAACTGAACAAGAATAACAAAACTTATTAAGATAAACCTCTCACCTTGAGATGGGGCAAGAGGGTCAGTATAATCAGTTTACAAACCAGAGGCAGATCAAGAACCATGTGGGATCACATCATACCTTGCTTTCAAAAGCAGATGTTCCAGCTGCCAAAAGAAATTTTTTTATGTATTTTTAAAAAATTTAATAGATTTTTTTTCCAAATCCATGCATGGTTTTCAACATTTACCTTTGCATAACCTTGTGTCCTAAATTTTTCTCTCTCCCTCCCTTTCACCCCTTTCCATAGATAGAAAGCAATAAAATATAGGTTAAATATGTGCAATTCTTCTAAACATATTTCCATATTTGTCATGCTGTACAAGAAAAATAGATCAAAAGATGAAAGAAAAAAGGGGGGAACCTAGCAAACAAAATAAAAGTACTATGCTTTGATCCATATTCAGTCTCCATTGTTCTTTCTCTGAAAGTAGATGGCTCTTTCCATCATCAATCTATTGGAATTGACTTGAATTACCTTATTGTTGAAAGGAGCCAAGTCTAAAAAAAATCTTGTTGTTACTGTGTACAATGTTCTCTTGGATCTCCTCACTTCACTTAGGATAAGTTCATGCAAATATTTCCAGGCTTTTCTGAAATCAGCCTGCTCATTATTTCTTCTAGAAAAATAATATACCATTACATTCATATACCATAATTTATTCAGTCATTCCCCAACTAATGAGTATCCACTCAATTTCCAGTTCCTTGCCACTCCATGTGGGTCCTTTTCCCTTTTTATGATCCAAGAGGTGCATTTTTACAAAATTATATGGTTCCATGACCATTGATGCAACATCATGACCCTATATCCACACTGATGGTAGACCCAATATCTGCCATTCTCCTAAGTTCATCAAAGAGATTATTGAGTGCAGCAGAATGTATATGTATATGAAATCTCTGATTGGTATGTCTATGGGAATGAACAAGAAATCTCTGATGGGTACTAACATGTACAAGTATAATTATAACCATACAGCTGAAAGCATTAGCAAAATTCCTCCATTTGTCCTGACTCCAAAAGGAAGAATTTTTAATTGTATAATTCTATTTTCTCCAGGACCCAGATCACTCAAACATATCTATGGTCACTATCTAGGAATCATTATGAAAATAATTTCATCTGCTGCCATCCCTTATGGCACTTATTCACTAGCCATCTAGCCCACAGGTTAGCTTACTGGGAGGACTTACTGGGATCCCAATATCTCAGGCTGTCCCCTATTATTGGTTTAATGGCCATCAAGGTCTCAGAATTGTCAGAAGGATCAGTAAACCAGGAAAAACAGTATTCCTCAAGACTTAAGTCCTTGTAGGTAGAGATCAAGCTGGGTCAGAATAGGCAGAGTGCTGAGGCTGTTACTGAAAGTCAGTCTCTGGCAAAGTAACAATCTGCTTGTGAAGGGCAACTAACACCTAAGGGGTCTGTGTGATCATGATTTTGGATGTACCAAGATTTAATATTTAATTCTATTTAATATTTAATTTCTTCTATTTAATAATGGAAGCTCCCTGCACCATACCAGTCTTGGTAGTGGAACCATCTTGCATCATTCAACTCCTTGTGGGAAACTGGATGAAGGATAATTGTACCCTGCATCATCAGGGCAACTAGGGTACAACAATGGACAAATAACTGTTTTTTCAAAAGTAGGAAGTGGCCATTTATAACTCCCAAGTCTTAACAGTCACTTAATTTATCCACCTCTTGATGCCTACTAAAGGCTTCCTTTACCTTAGTCTTTATAGACCCCTCATGGACAATGACCCTGTGTGATGATCATACGGACCCAGGGAGAGAAGGAGACTTCTGGGTAGCTCATATTAGCTTTCCCAAAGTTATATAAGCTGTCCCGGGTCTCACTCCAAAGAGGTAGACTAGGTGACTAGTTAAATGGAAACCATCAAAATACCCCAGTGAAGAAAGTGGAGCCTACAAAATTTAAGAGATTGAAACCTCAGGCAGAAAAGGAAGACAAATCAATGAGGATCCCCCAAAAAAGGTTTTGCCCATTCCCTTTAAAAGAAACCAGAGAAATCTACATAAAATAGATGCTCTGGCTCCCATGGGTTCAGCAATCTTCTCAACTTAAACGACTTGTTTTTTATCTCTAATTCTCATCTCTCCCTGAGCTCCTGTCCTGCATTTCTAGCCTACTGGACATCTCCATTTGGATGTCTCATTTGCCTTTCAAACTCAAACCATTAAAACAGAACTCATTATCTTTCCCCCTAAAACTATCCTCTCCTACTTTCCCTATATCTGTCAAGGGTACTACTACCATTCTTTCATTTATCCAAATTCTCAATTTAGAAATCATTTTCAATCTTCATTCCTTCTTTTCCTGCTATATTCAATTGGTTACCAATTCTCACCATTTCTACCCATTTAACATCCATCTCCCATCTGACCTTTTTTTTCACGTCATAACCACCTAGAGAATAAGTCTTCTTTCCCCTTTGCCTGGCCAACTGAAATAATCTACCAATAGTTTCTTTAAATAACTTGTCTCTCAACTCTTTGATCCATCCTTTCAACATATGAATGCTAATCTGATATCTGTAAAACTGAAGTCTATGTTACCTCCTTAATTCAAGAAGCTTCAGTGGCTCCCTATTCCTCTTATGATAAAATACAAACTTGGGGCAGAGACTTTCATTTTTGTGTGTATGTGGGTGTCTGTATCTATAGAGTCCAGACTTGCATATTAGGCAATAAAAACTTTTTTTTATTGGTAGAGAAGGAACTTGAGGGTCTTTTCCATAAGGAGAAAGCAGACAGGGCCCTAACCATACTTCTTAATCTCCTGCATCCTACTTCCTAGTCCCTTCTCCCTTCCCCAAAATCTACCTACCATGGATTATTCTCAAGACCCACTCCCTTTCTCCCATTGGTGAGCTCCTTCTGAACCTTCCACTTAGTATGAAGTCCCAAGCTGGCCTGCCTTCATTTCCCTCCTAGTCCTGTTTTCAGTTTCCATTGAACTTCAGGACCATTCCTCTGCCCATAACTGATTCTCCCCAGAACACCTCCTTTTTAGCATCCTTTTGTGTGCTCTCTTCCCCGGCTAGAATGTGAGTCCTTGAAGGAAGGTCTTTTTTTTTATTCTTTATTTGTTTGTATCTCTAGTGCTTAATGCCTGGCACTTAAATGCTTCTTTCCTTCCTAAGGATCTTCAGTAACTGATTCAGGGAATGGGAGGGAGGGTCCCTTTTATATTCAGATCTTGACTCTGATACTTCTCAATTGTATGACCACCAAGCAAACTGTATAAACTTTAGTCTCTTCATTCTTAAAATAGGCCTAAAATTTGTTTTTGTTTCTTCTCAAAGCTGTTGTGAAGAAAGTGCTATAAATGTCAAATTACAAAAGCAATAGGTGGTATTGTTATATCTGCATGGGGCAGTGGGCAATGATTTGGAGCCAGAGATCCAGATTTCAAATATCAATTTTTACTCCACATACAAACCACTTAACCCTTCTGAGCCTCAGTTTCCCCATTTGTAACATGAGAGTTTGAACTAGAGGATCTTTAAAGCCCATTCCAGCTTTAAATCCCCTAGTCTTTTCCTCCTCTTTCCAGGGCCCTTCTCTTCTCCCTGGACTCAGTATTTCTACCCTGGAAACAGGGTGGTGGTTGTTTCTGGGTATTTTTGTTTTTTGTTTTTTGTTTCCCAATGCCAAGTCCTGTCGGTCTCCAAAGTGGTATTTACATGAAGGCTAAAAATAGCGACTCTTCATCCCAACGTCCAGGGTGTACTGCTAAGGGATACCAGGGGAGTAAGACCAGTAGCAGAAGAGATGCTGAATTTGCATCTCCATAATTGGAGCAATTTAGCTAATCCCTGATTCAGCCTCCTCTCCTCTCCTCCTCTTTAGCCTGATCCTTCCTGTCTCTCTAGCTTCTTGCTGTATTTTTCTTTAAGTAAAAAACTGGGACAGTTCAGGACTCTGTGTTGTATCTGTTTAAAGGCCTAGAAACAGAGCTAGAACTAGATGCCCAGTTCTTCCTTGCCCAGCCAATCCTATCTGCCACCTGTCTGCTTGACTTGTGCCCAGCCATCTCCCTGTTCATCCTTTTCTCTTTGTTTTGTGAGTCCATCTCCCAGACAACCCCTTGTTCTTTAGGATTCTCATCACCAACCTTTATCTACCTGATCCCTCTCTCCAGTTCTCCTAACCACCGGCCCCTTATTGCCTGCTATTTCCTTATCTACCAGTCCCATCTGCTACCTGGCTAGCAGTTCCCTGACCACTGGTTCCTTCCTTAGTCTGTCAGTTCTTTGTGCCTATCAGATTTCTCCTTGCCAGTCTTCTTCTTACCCATCCTTGGCTATGGTCCCTTACTCACCAGCCCCCATCTCTTCAGGGTATCTTTCTAACCAGCCCACACATCTGGGCTCACAAGCAATAGAACACAAAATGGGATGACCAATAGTCTGGGATTCTCAGGTCATTAATGGGGGCTTGCTACCCATTTTTCTAGTCTCTATTTCCCAGAGGTTTAATAATCTATACCTTTTAGGGCTAGAAGGAAATGAATTTTCCACTAGAATAAGCTTCCCTCTGACTACCTCCCTCAGTCTTTGTGTCTGACCTCCAAAGAACGATCTGTCTGTGTGTCTGTCCCAGGCCAGAAACTTTGTGAACCGATTTCAGCAGCTTCATCAGTGTAAGAAAAGAGCATCTTTTAAGCACAGGAGAAAGTCATACATCTACAGGCATGGGAAGTTGGAGGGTCCGAAGCAGGTCGAGTTGACTCCTGCTTAATGGAGTCCAGTTCATTCCTACTCTCCCTATCTGAACCACCAAAGTCCTGAAAGCAGAGCTTGTGTGTCTAGCCAAAATTAGAACCCTTTGAATATAGTGCACTGGTTTTAGACTTAGAACCCTGGAATCAGATTAACATGAGGGAAGGATTAAAATATGGCCTCCATTTTACAGAAAAAGAGCTCAAGAGAAGTGAAGTGATTGCTTGTGGTCCCAGGATAACCAGTATTGGAGCAAAGATTTGACTCTGGATTTCCTGACCTCATGGCTAACCTACAAGGATCTTTAATTTATGAAGAATTATCAATGCATCATTCTTAAGGAGCCTGAGTATCACCAAATACCCACCCAAAGCACTGACTTCGGTGAGCCTTTGTCTTACCCTTCCCTTTGTATTATTCAATTCGATAAACTTTAAGTCTCTACCTTGTGCTAGACATTGCACTAGGAACTGGGGATACAAAAAGAGGCAAAAGACAGAACTTCTCCTCAAGGAGCTTATAATTTAATGTGTGAGACAACATACAAATAAACACATATGCAGGATAAATAATTAGAAGGGGGAAAGCACTGGAATTGAGAAGTTTGGAAAGCCTTCCTGAGGAAGATATTATTTCAGTCCTTCCAGATTGGGATGGATTTGGAGAAGAGTCTAAAAGTCACCACCTGGGGCATTAAAAAAGCCCCAGAGGCTGGACCAGACTTTCAAAGAAAGATGTGAGAGTGGATTAAAAGCTGTTTCTAAAGTCAAGATCACCTGAATTTAGATCCAGCCTCAGACAATACTAGCTGGGTAACCCTGTGGTTGTTATTTATATTTTATTCTCTAAGAGGACCGTGACTTCAGGAAGTTGATGCCATAACTTGCAAGTAAATTGGATTTAATCAAGGGAGAACTGTGGGAAGTCACCAACCTTACTCTTTCCTCCATTGGCAAGATATCGATCAGGATGACTGAAGATGGGCCTGGATACAGTGGGAGACTTTGGCTTTTTTAAGCTAAAGTCTTTCCTGGGTCTGAGTTTGATTGAGGCTATACCCACTCAGTGATTAAGGCTAAATAAAAAAGGAGGCAAAAAATGGCTTTTTTTTTATCTAGTAAAAAAAAGTCCATCTATAAGTAGGAGACCCTCAAGGTTTCTAGCCAAAACAGAAAGAATTGTTATTTATACTGTCATCGGTTGTATTGTTTGGCTTACCCTGAATAAGTCACTTAACTACCGTCTGCCTCATATTCCTTGACTCTGCAATAGCACCTACCTCCTAGGATGGTTGAAAACCTTAAAATGCTATGTAATATCTTTCTAACACTCTACCCCCCTCCCCAACAAAGGTCTAGATCAAAATTCACTTGAGTTAGTTGGATTGAATCCATTTGATTATTATAATGCATAATTGTTATGTAGTGAGAGATATGTTGGATTTAAGAGTCAGGAGACCTGCATTCAAATCCTGGCTCTGTAATTCACTTTCTGTGTGATATTAGGTAAATCCCTTCTCATCCCTGGGCCTTAGCTTCCTTCTGTGTAAAAGGAGCAAGTTGAATTAAACAAATTTTAAGATCCCTTCCAAATTTTAAAGTCCAATTATCTTTGTATAAGCCCTAAAAACACATGAATCTGTAAAATGGGTAGAATACTACAGGTCTCTATAAAATGGATAGGATACTACACACTGTTAAGTGAAAAAGGGCTTTGTAAACCTTGAATAGCCATTCAAAAATGACAAAAGCTTTCAGACTTTGAGGATGTAAGTGGCAGGTAACAGTTGGGTGTGAGGATGTGTCCACTTTCAGACTTTGAGTGGGTCATTCTAAGTTTGTGAAGGGCAAAATGAAGGGTCATTTACATATGAAAAGATCAGAACATTTGATTGAAGATTGACTGAGATGAAGGATTTGTCCATGGGTGGAGAAAGCTATGGTGTGAGGATATAAAAATGAGAGATCTGATTCTAGCAGAGTTGAGGAAAAAAATTCCAGCTGAGGATTTATTCTTTACTTTTTCCCTCTTGGAGGGTCTAAAAGGGGAGCGGATTTTTTCTCTTCTAACACCATGATAATGTCGGGTTTTGAAGCAGAAGTATATGGCAACATCCAGTAGAGAAAATCCAGTTGTAAAGTTCTGTTAAATGTAGGTGTATAGTAAGAATAACATAGGATAAGCAGCTCCATTTTGTGTCTAAGTACTTGTTATATAAGTTATTTTTTCTGTATCAAGATAAGCTGTATAGTTTGGCAGTGATATCTGTCCACCAAAATTGGCAAATAATTTCTAATGGCATGTGTCCCTCCCAAATTTCATAAACCACAGATAAATACCTGCTAACGATGTTAATTTTTATTGAGGAGTTCCATTTATCATAAGCTTAAATAATGATCATCAATCAGAACTTAGATGTAATTTGTAAATGCTTTTAGCTAGAATATAAAGACCCACAGGAGACCTCAGACCTCAACCTACTTCTGTGTCATGACAACTCCTGTTTTCCCTGAATTTGGAAATGCAAGTATGAGAGCAGCTCTGATTAACAGAGCCTTGTCATATTTCCTCTGCCTGGGAAGAGTTGGGGAACCTTGTCATAAGCACCAGTTTAAGAAATGCTTAGAAATCAAGTTAGAGGTTTGTTCCCACAGAGTCTGATTATTTGTATTATTTTATGGGAAAGTCAATATGGTTTCACTGCATGCATGGGTGACTGTGAGTCCTACTAATGTACTGTTCGCCCTAATAAACATACCTAATGGTAAATTGGTTTTATGCAAGAACCATACATTACAGGTTGGCAAGAGGAGTTAAGAGTCCAACCACTGTAGCTATAATCCCTCTCAAGAGTTGTCAGGATCCAGAGCCTAGTGGGTAGGATGGCATGGGTTCTAGTTATTTAAGAGAACATAGCCTGAGTCCTGGTCCAGAATTTTAGATGAATCTCAAACTTAAGACTGACTCTGATACAGCATTGATACCATGTGCTCCACCTAAGGGAAGGTATCTAGTGATGCACTCAGCATAGGGGGTCATACCTTCTACAAGGAGCAACTGGAAACCACCAAGAAAATATATGGGAGGAACAGAAACATTAGTGCTGTAAGTTGCCTGGGCCACACAGATTTCCAAAATGTATTTCTCCATTTGTGGTCTCCTTGGGCATACACTTTCCCCACTAACATTGGGTATATTTGTAGGACATCACACCGTGGGTTTATGGGGGAGGTGTTTTGTTGCTAATTTTTTTTACTTAAAATGGAAAATAATTTAATTACTTAACTAAATTAATAAAAAATAATAAATATGGAAAATTATTATTACTGTAACTGTTACCTTATCCTCATATTTTAAGTCATTCATAAAATGTCTTGAGCTGTATCTTTTGACTATGCAAAGTGAAATACATTGATGAGATTGAGAGTTTAAAGAGCAAAAATAGGATATTTGGAACCTGGGATATTTTACCCCAAGAAACCCAATCTGTGAGTGGCTGGTTGGGGAGAGTGTCAAAGCCCAAAGGCTATAATAAATATCGCTGCTTCTGTAAATAAATACATGTGATTTTGCCTTTTGTTCAGGTCTTTGTTGACATTTTGTTGGTTGAGTTCATGTAGATGTCACACATGGCCAGCCTTTTGGCTCCACTCTTTGATCTTAGAGGGTTTGTGACTCTAAGAAACTGTAGCACGGTAAAGATGATAAAACCATTTTGGCAGATGGGCTAAACCAAGTTGAGAGTAATTGATAGTCCTCAAACCCATTGGTGAGTAGGAGGATGTGATTCCCAAACATGGGATGATTTCTCCTGATGGAATAGGTGATGGGAACAAATTTTTTTCCCTGAGGCAATTGGGGTTAAGTTACTTGCCCAGGGTCACACAGCTAGAGAATGTTAAGTGTCTGAGACCAGATTTGAACTCAGGGCCTCCTGACTTCAGGGCTGGTGCTCTATCCACAGCTGCCCTGGAACAATTTGTTCTAATGGCCACAAAGCTAGAGCTTGGTCAGATGAAGAAGATGCTAAGGTCATCTACTGCATCCTAAGCCACTGCCAATCTTGCCCCAGAGATGACTCTGGAAGAGACAAGGAGGCTGATGACTTGGTATAATTCTGCTTCACTTAAATCCATTTCACATACAAATCAAACCATCACTTTGTCATGTCATTAATCCTCTGAAAACAAAGAGATTTTGGGGTGGGGGGAAATTTGGAATACAAGGTTTTGCAAGGGTGAATGTTGAAAACTATTTTTGCATGTATTTTGAAAATAAAAGGCTTCTATTTTTAAAAAAAACACAAAGATTTTGTAGATTCCATCTGGAGGTAAGATAAATAAATTACTTTTGGAAAATTCAATGATATATTACTATTTTCAGCCTTCACTATTGATCTATCTCTGTGAAGTGGCAAATTTTAGAAATATTCCTTAAGCTTTTACCTGTTTAGTATTTAATCTAAGAATAGCCCCTTTCCTTTTGAAGACAAAGTATTATGCTTTCTATAGCTTCTTTGGGGTGATGGGCCCTTCGTTTCATTAATATTGCATGGATGCTTTCTAAATCTGTAGTTATGTTTCAAAGTATACATCATTGTGAAGTTATCAATTGTTCTAAATGTGGTGTTCCCACTATAGGATGCCAATAAGTTTCTTGAAATATACAATAATAGTTTTCTCCTTGATAATTTTATGTTCAATCTGCCTTGCCTAGAGAAGACAAAGATATTTGTAATAACAATGATAATGATAATAAGACAAAGTAATAAAATATTATATATTATATAAATGCCATATAACAATAATAATGTTCAGGAATCCAAACTCATTGACTTAACACAGATCATATAATGAATTATGGAAAATTATTATTATTATTATTACTGTAACTTACCTTATCCTCATATTTTAACAAATTAGATATAGATATAAATAGTCCGAGGATTATTTGCTATATTGCTATTCTTTTATATTTAATTTTTTGTAGGTGATGGTTTAGCAGATAAATATCTGTTGTAATTAAATAAGAATATTGGAAGACAAGCTCATCTTTTATAGATTCCCTGAAAAATCTGAGAAGATTCCAGTAGTAGACAACATGAGAGACCTTTTCTTCTTCCCTAATGATTTTAATTTCTTCTGCTGCGTGTCTGTATTTTGAAAGTTTTTCCTTCTATGTTCTATAATTTAGTGTTTTATGTAACTTATGAGTTTTCCTAGGAACATAGATTTAGAACTAAAAGAAACCATAGAGGTTGGAAAAAAGACAGCTGAATTTTGGAGAAGTTATATGATTTGCCCAGAATCACAAGCTTAAAATTGTCTAAGGTAGAATCTGAATTCAGGTCTTCTTTACTCAGAGTACAGTGATTCAGCCAATGTTACATCAAGGCAGTTATGGGTAACAGTTCTGTCTGTAAATGATGTTCAAATTCTAGTATTGTTTATTCCTGAATTCCCAAGGATGTCTTGGGGTTTGTGTTTGTAGTACAGAGATTTGTTATCTGGTATCCTATATAGGATGTCGAACTTCTGTTGCATAGTCCTAGACATTTGATTAAGTGGTTACTTTTTAGGTGTATACTCTAGGAGCTCTATTGTTGCAACCTGCAAATTATTATTGCACCCATTTCATTGCATGATTTATATTAATCAATGAATCTGGTTTCCTTATGGATAATATTTATCATTTCTGATGACATGGCATATAAATTATTAGCATAAATCTTTCCATTTATATGTATATATATACGTATATATATATATATATATATATATATATATAAAATGATTGAAGCATTTATTTCATGCTTCTGGGGCAGCTAAGTCAGAGTAGAATAGAGCAGGTCTAGGATAGTGTGCTGGGTCTGTTTTTATCTTCTTCAGTTCAAATCTGGCTATAGACTCTTTTTAGCTGGATGATCCTGGGCAAGTCACTTAACCCTTTTTGCCTCAGTTTCCTCATCTGCAAAACAAGCTGGAGAAGAAAATGGCAAACCCCTCCAGTATCTTTATCAAGAAAACCCCAAATGAGGTCATGGAGTCCAATACAGTTGAAATGACTTATCAACAACAAGGAAATTTGTTTCACCATGTTATTTGGCTTCATTTAGATGTCATCCATGGAGTACCATTTCATTTCATTTTTTGATCTTGGTTATTTCATAGGTACTGGTTGGAGATAAAACACTTTTGGTTGCATTTTTAATAATCCAGTATAGTGTGTATATGAATATATGTATACATATTTACATACATACATGTATATTCACAGGCTACTAGATTTATGTTTATATAGCCACATTTTATATGTATATATACATATACATATATGTTTATAAATAACTATATTCTATATGTATGTGTGTACACATACACACATATATACACACAGAGACTTTACCAATGCTTTCTGAAGTAGAGTTTGACTCCAAAGTACTTCTGTACATTTTTTAACCCATCTATTATGTGTTCTGAGAACATCCATCATCTCCCTCCTTTTTCAAGTATTAATCAGATAACAAACATTTATTAAGCATTTATTTGTGCCAGGCATTAGCACTTAGAATGATGAACCTTGTGTTTCATTGACATTGTAGGACTGGTGCATTTAGATGGCACAGTGGTTAGAGCACTGGTCCTAGAGTCAAGAGGCCCTGAGTTCAAATCAGTCTCAGACTCTTGACATTAGCTGTATGACACTGAACAAGTCACTTAACTCCAATTGCCTCACCAAAAATAGATAAATGAATACATTTAGACAGTTTTTTAAAACATCCTTTAAAGCTATTGTCTCCCATTTTACTATGTGAAAAGCATCCACTGACTGTTTTGTATAGGCTAATTATTTTAAATGGCCATTTCCCATTACGCATTACTTCCAACATGTCTATCAATTTCTTAACACAGACAACCACATCTTTGTCCTTGACAGACTTAAACGATGTATTTTGCTTGAAGGCCATGGTATTTTATAAATTAGTTCAGAATTCAAGTTCAAAGTCTTTAATCTCTATCCTCCCTTGGTATACATGAACAATTTTTTATTTATCAAGTGCAAATGATATTTTTATATCACTGGAAAGAGTTTTCATGAGATGAACCTGTTTAATATGCTTTTAAGAGGAGTCATATTGCTTGATGTCATCCATGTGCCTCATGTGATTAAAAATATATTTTGGTACAATTTCTTCTTTGTCTTGAAATCAATAATCATTTCTAGTCCAGAAAAAATAATTAATAATGGATTTAAGGCTAAATAAAACTTTAGTTGGCTCAGATTGCCTTTGTGGAAGATTTTACCATATTTCATATGAGTTGTTCTTAACATTACTATGTTAATGTGGTATGTTTTAAATAGAGAACAGTGTTCCTTAAGAACATCAAATATCCTAAGATTGTCATCTCTGAAGTTTTTATATATTTGCAGTTGATGACTAAGTCATGAGTGTAGAATTGAATTAAAGACTTTTTAATGATCAAAAAAGGTAGTGTAAATGTTGTGGTTCTTTCAGGTGGCTTGTTCAGTAATCATTGAATTGTCATTATGTATTATTTGCTTCTTGGACTTAGGAGTATTCCTATATAATTCTGCCCTTTCTTCCTATGGCTTTTACTGTAGTATATACTTTTTTTTACTGAGGCAATTGAGGTTAAGTGACTTGCCCAGAGTCACACAGCTAGGGAATGTTAAGTGTCTGAGATCACATTTGAACTCAGGTCCTCCTAACTTCACAGCTGGTGCTCTATCCACTGGACCACCTAGCTGTCCTGTATGTACTCTTGCATTTAGGTCAGGAAATGTTTTTACACTCTCTGTCAAATGTTGTGGGAAAACGCATTCATTCATAATGGGTTATAGCAGAACAGATTTTTCAAAAGTAACTCTTTTTCAGCATAGCCAAGCTATTAGGTGGCTTCACACTATTAAATTTTTTAAAAGGACTTTTCAAAATTTCAGTCTTCATATTTCCATCCCCTTTTCAAAATGATTTGAAACAAACATTATTTTGGCTATTCATTTCACTATTAAGAAACATTTTGATAGTTTATGTTAAACATAGGTTTTTAGTGGCTTCAGATGCTTCAAATTTTCCTTCTTTGAATTTAAGCAACAAGTTAATTTTTTCTCATTTCACCTAATTCAGGTTGAGGAATAAAGTTATTTCTTCTACTTTATTTGCATTGATCTTAGAGCTAAAGATATTAACAAAAAGCAGTGCAAAGTCATAGTTTATTACTGGTAAGATTATTTGCAAGTTTGTTATGATATAGTAATGGTTCATAAGATTGTAAAAGCATTTGCATCTTCATTTCCTGCCTACCTGTGGCTTGCCAATTTTACTGGCCAGTTCCATCTATCCTGAAATATTTCCTGGGGAATTGTTTTTAGTATTTCTGATTTTGTTCTGATGTATTTTCCTTCTCCAGAGGTGGAACCAGAATACAACATAGTACCACGTGTTCTATTCTTCTTGTATCAAGATGGTTCCAAGTTGGGCCAGCTTGCAACATGAGGCCTGGGATTCTAACCCAAGCAGTGTCATCACTAGCTGGCCATAATTTCAGGTTTCCTTCCAGGTCTAAGGACAGACTGGCATTTTTTAACTTTGCCATTGCTCTCACCTTATATAACCAATGGGTTGGATTTTAAAAGACTGGTTGTTATTGCTGCTTCTGTCACTAATAGAATTACTTTGAAATGAGGGAACTAACAAGATGAAACCAATCTCCAGTAATTGACATTGCAACACACACCAGGGAGGACTCTTTGGATTGATCTGTGATTTGGTAAAATTTCTTCTGACAGTTATTTTAGCCCATCTGGTTTCTTGTTGTTTGGCCCTAGCCTCCTTAAGGACTGAAAATTCAAGTCAGGGACAAAAAGGAGGAAAGAAGCTGAGAGTTTGGCCTGAGAGAAAGGTAACCTGAGTAGAAGCAAAAGGTAGAAAACAGGCTTTAAGACTTTATCAAGCAGGTTTGATGGGAACATCTTATAAATACATACCCCTAGTCCCAAAGAAAACCATAGAGCCAGTTCAGTCCTTCCCATTGCAGGAGAAACAACTCAGAATGTCATTATTTCAAACCAAGTATGGTCTATTTTATCTGAGCCTGTATTCAGAATCTCCCCAATTCTAAACTTTTTCTCCTGAGCCACGTTGCGGGGTGCTCCTCTGCTTTCTCAGACTGAGCTAAGGTTTGGGGATAGTGGTTTGCTCAGGGTAAATATGATAATTTATTTTTTTAAGTTTTTTAAAATTAATTTTATTAAAGCTTTTGATTTTCAAAACATATGCATGGTTCATTTTCAACATTCACCCTTGCAAAACCTTGTATTCCAAAATTTTTCCTTCCCCTACATGGCAAGTAATTTAATATATGTTAAACATGTGCAATTCTTCTACACAGATTTCCACAATTATCATGCAGCACAAGAAATTAAATTTGATGATTTAAACATGCATTCTGCCCCTTCACTCACCCTATCCCCATCTGCCCCAGCCCTCCCTATCATTACATCAGAAATTTGTTATCACTGCCATGAACATGCTTGCTTTACCCTCTTACAAAAGAAATGCTTAACCTGGATCAGGTCAGGGGATCTGTGAACTTGAAGGAGAAATTTTAAAATTACACCTTAATTTTCACTAACCTTTTACTGAAAGTTTGCATTTTCTTTGATTTAAAAAAATATATCATTCTGAGAAGGGGGTCCTTAAGCTTCACCAGATTGCCAAAGGAGTAAATGACATTACCTTTGTAGACCTTGGTAGGCAAAAATAGGATCGTAGGGAGAGTCAGGTTGGGGTTAGAGTTAATACCCACAGGGATCAGGTTTGAATTGTCAGGTTAGCCCAGAGTCCCCTTGGATCTCGCTTCTGTTGGAGAAAAGCAATGGAGGCAGCTCGTGTCTGGTGCCAGGGTGGCCTTAGAAGGCCCATAAACAGACAGATTGCCTTCCCTTCCCCCAACTTCAGTGACTCTGGAGAAGAGGGGTGGAGGGACCCTCGCTCAGGGACCTTTCCTCCAATCATCTTTGTTTACATTTTCTCCCCAATGAGCCCGAATTGCATTTCTATTTATGATTCAAGAGAGTTAAGGAGCCAGGACTGCGCAAGCCCTGCCCGTTCCCATGGTAACTTCAGATTTTTTCACCCCCCCCAACACACACACACACACACACACACACACACACAGAGCAAACCAACTTCCTCAGATCAACTCAGCTTTGGGGTGACTGGGAGATCAAGAGGAGAGGAAAGCAGGCAGAAAGGACATTCTCTGGCCCCCCAAGCTGCAGGGAGAACAAGGCCCCATTGTTGCTAGGATAACCCCAGAGATACCGAATCAAGGATGAAAATAAACTCAAAGACCACCTAGTCCAATCCCTCGATTTACAGATGGGGAAACTAAGGCACAGAAAGGAGAAGTGAAAATTGCCCAAGTTACCTCGCTAATAAGAGTCGTCAGGAAGCTCCTGGTCCAGCCTGCATCCCGTTGTACCTCCCTGTTTTTAGCTGTGTCTGGCTCAGTGGCTTCCTCTCTCAGGGAACCCTCGGAGCCCCCCAGTCTCCAGCAGTGACAGAACCTTCCCTTTGCCTCCCCTCCTCCATCTCCAGAAAACAATAGCTCCTGCTTTGCCCAGCTCCCTTCCTCCTCTCTCATCCATTCCTCCATCCCCTCTCCTTTCTAGGTCTAAGCTCTGTTTGGCAGGAATTTTGTGTGTTTGAGTGTGAATTCTCTTTCTATCCAGATTAGGTCTTTTCCTCCAAAGAGGAAGAAAGAGAAGTGGATTTCTAGGCAAGCTCATCTCTCCCCCTCTCCAGACTTATTTCTAGCAGAGCTTGGACCTTCTCTAGTCTCCCCTTAAGCTCTAGCCCCCAATGTGAGTGGACCCCATAGCCTCCCAGCTCCAGTCTCCTCCCAGCTGGAACTGCCTGGACCATCACTGAGCCATTTGCCAAGCTCCACCTGGGTCTGTTGATGATGCCTCAGAGAAGATGCTTAATTCCTGAGCTAGCTCCTAGTCCCTCTGTACTTGTCTTCCTTTGGGTCCAAGGAGGATTTGGCTCACTGACTCCTTGTTCACTGCTACATCCTACAATGGGACGAGATGAAGTCTCCTGCCTCCTCTTCTCCCCTGGGGAGAGTATCAGAGGGCTTTTACTGTTCCTAAGGACCAGGAAACAGACTGCCTAAAATAAATAACACACTTGGGAAAGTTAAGAGTCACACGGCACCTCTCACAGAACGCTCGAGCTGTTAGTTTGGGGAATGGATGGAACGATTCCTCTGTACTAACTCCTTCCTTTCCCTTCTAGATTTGAAAACTGATTCCCTCTGCCTTTCAGAGGTGACTAAGTGCTTCTGGAATCAGGAAGATCAGAGTTCAAATCCAGTCTCAGACAATTCTTACAAGTCACTTAGCCTCTGTTTTGACTCAGTTTTCTCAATTGTAAAATGGGGATAATATCACCTGCCTCCCAGGGATGTTGGGAGGATTTATAAAGTGCTTAGCCCAGTGCCTGGCACATAGTAGGAGCTTAATAAAGTTTGTTTTCTTCTGTCTTTTTTATTCCTAAGCAATATGTTTTTGTGATAACTTGATGCTATCATTCCCAGTTAGATCTTGAGGCAAAAAAAGTGAATATGAATCTTTGATTTGATACTAAAAAAACTTCACTGCTGCTAAGCAATACTATTAGGTCTCCATTATCAATTCCCTTTATTGTGAGTTCTTTCTCTTCCCTATATCCTCTCACTCAGATACCTTCTGCCTCCATCCTTTCTTTTACCCCATCTCCTATGATGAGGTGCCAGCTGGGAGACCCTGGGCAGCTCAGTTAACCCTCTTTACCTCAGTACCTCATCTGTAAAATGAGCTGGAGAAGGAAATGGCAAACACTCCAGTATCTTTGCCAAGAAAATCCCAAAGAGGATCACGAAGAGATGGACACGACTGAAATGACTAATAACATAATATAAATATGCCCATGTTTTCCTGTGCTGAAAATACCCTCACTTGATCACTCTATCCCTGTTAATTATCATCCTATATCTCTTCTGCCCTTTATAATTAAGCTCTTTGAAATGTCCATCTGTAATAAAAATCTTCATTTTCCTCTTCTCTCTCTTCTTAACCCCTTGCAATCTTACTTCTAATGGTATCACGAAACCAAAGAGTTATCATGATCTCTTAATTGGCAAATCCAGTGGCCTTTCCTTAATCCTCATTCTACTTGAGCTCTTCCTTTCCTCTTTGCAGGCTTTGAAACTTTTTACTCCTTAACAATCTCTCCTGGTTCTCCAGGTAGTTATCTGACCACCCTCTTAGATTGGATGGATCCTTCTCCTGGATCGTGCCCTCTATTTTTGTTTGTTGGTATATATTTGTTTGCATGTTATCTCCACCATTAGATTACACTCTCTTTGAAGCCAAGGACTGTTTCTTGCCACTTTTGTATCCCCAGTGCTTAGCAAAGTGCCTGGTACATGTTATGCTCTTAATAAATATTTGATTGACTTTAAGAACTCCTTAACCTCTTTGGGCCTCAGTTTCTTCTGTGTATTATTTTATCTTTATTTAAAGGGAAGATTAAATAATCTCTAAAGTCTCTTCTAGGTCTGAATCCTATTATTCTTGAATGGAATTTCTTTTTGTATCTCTTGCTGCTGGACTTTGTTGGTAATGTATAAAAATGCTGATGATTTATGTGAAATTATTTTGTATCCTGCTATTTTTGAATCCTATTATTCTTGAGGGCAGGGACTATCTTTAGGTTTCTGGAATATCTAGCATCCAATTCTGCAAACAGTAGCACTTAATGAATATATATTTATTAAGAAATTAAGTTCATTAAGGACTTGACCAAGGAATTCATTCATAAAGAATTCATTAAGAAATGACTAGTGGTCCTAGGTCCTATCCTTTGTTTCTATGGCCCATGATTGCTAATAGAAAGCTATTGAGGACATATCAGAGGATATTCCCAGGCTATTTGAGTCTATCTCAGTAAGTTTCTACTTCACAGAGAAATCATTTTAGATCAATATCCTTGCCTCCCATTAATTTTTTTTTCATTTTACCACCACCTTCTTTCCCTGATCACCACTTACATGCTCAAATCTGTTCCTAGAGTTTAAGGGGAGAGAGAAGAGGAACTATGAAGTTACATAATATCAGAACATTAAGGGATCACTCATTTAAAAAAATTCCTTTTTTTCAAATTAAGATCCACCATTTCTGCCTCCCACTTTTCTGTCCTTCACTTGAGAAAGAAAGAAAAACAAAACCCCTATTACAAATATGTATAATCAAGCAAAACAAATTCCTGCCTTGGTCATTTCCAAAACACTATCTGTCATAATTTACACATTAAGAACATCAGCTCTCTTTCTGGGGGTGGATAGCTTGTTTCATCATCATGATTCCTTTGGAATCATAGTTGGTCATAATGTTGATCAGAGTTCCTAAGTCTTTCAAAGTTTTTTAGCTTTACCATATAGTTATTTTATAAATTGTTTTCCTAATTCTATTCACTTCACTTTGCATCAGTTCATATAAATTATCTTAGGTTTCTCTGACACCTTCCCCTTCATTATTTCTTATAGCACAATAGTATTCCATTACATTCAGATACTATAACTTGTTCAATCGTTCCTCTTTGATGGGCACCTTCTTCAGTTTCCAATTCTTTGCCACCAAAAATAGAGCTGGGTCATTTTCTTCTTTTTTTTTTGGATATTTTTGGGGCATAAAAGTAGTAATCATATTGCTGGGTTAAAGGATATATATGTTTAATAGCAGTTTAGACATTGTTCCAAATTGCTTTCCAGATTGGCCAGACCAGTTCACAGCTCCATCAATGATGCAATAATACATATTTGTCTCTTTCACCTCTCTGGAATTAGGAGTGCAATACCCTTGCAATCTAGAAAATTCACATAAAATTTTCTGGTCCTCTCTTCATACCAAAAAAGTCTGAATTTGTTATTTTTCTTTTATGAGGTGTTTATAGTGCCTTATTGCAAAATTTGGGTTAAGTATTTGGTCATAGGCTCTGTTTTATCTGCTGGGTTTGATGTGTTGTCTGCACCTTCTGCAAAACTCCTCCAGAATTCCCATTTAATTTTTATGCCTATTTGCAATATATGGAAACATGCATGGGGAAAGTCGTGATGTGGAAGAGATAACTGTACCTGTCTTCCCATAGCTCCTCCAGCATTTGCCATTTTCCTTTTTTGTCAACTTTGTCAATCTGATGGGTGTGAGGTTGAGCCTCAGAAATGTTTTTGTTTGCAATTCCTTAATTATTTGTGATTTCGTCATGCCTTGTTTTCCAGAGAGTAAAAAACTTCCAATAAGGCATAGGAATTTACACTGTATTATTTATAGTGGCAAAGTGGATTTGAAGACAAAGGACCTAGATTTGGGCTCCTATTTTGCTGCTCACTATCTGCATGTCCACTGGAAAGTTACTTAATATTTCTGTTTCTCATATCCTCACTATCTGTATCTGGACTCTTCCCTCTCCCTCAGCCCACTCACCCCCAATATCCAATCCATTGCCAAATTTGGTTAATTCTATCTCCACAACCTCTTTCACATTCATCCACTTCTCTCTTCTAAAATGGACAACATCTTTATTTAGGCTTTCTTTACCTCTCGATCCAAATATCTCCTAATTGGACTTCTGGCTTCCAGTTTCTCTCTCCCCCCAGTGGAAAGCCCTTCCAAGTTTGACACCAATTATTTTTTCCAAGCTTATTGCATATTACTCTGCTTGTGTATTCCAGCTAAAGTGGTTTGCTAATAAATAGACTTGAAACTGAAATTGATACCATCTTCTATTTCTATATATTTATACAGACCATTCCTCATACCTGAGATCCCATCCCCTTTCTGGATGCTGATTCTCAAAATTCCTAGTTTCACTCAAATCTCTGCTCCTGTGCTATCTTCTAGGGTGAAGAGCCTTTCTTAATTTCCTTGGCTATTAATATCTTCTCCTTCCTCCTCAAATTATCATCTATAATACTCGTATAAATGTTGTATCCAAGTAGAGTGTAATCCTTTTGAGGACACATATTGTACTTTGTCTTGTCTTTATATGTCCAGTGCCCAGCACAGTGCTCTGAATATAACAGGCATGTAAAAATGCTTGTTGCATTATAAAATGAGATCCTTTCTTGTATTTTAGGATCCTATAAACCCACGTCTCCTTTCTCCCAGGCCAGGACTTCCTGTAAATATTCCCCACATTCTGAATGAAGAGTCCCTGGTCCAATCTGCTTCTACCCAATGTCCTGCCTATAGATCGAGTGAACCATGGCAGGTCTAGAGTGAATCCTTCCCAGCTCTTCGAAGCAAACCCCAATTTCAGCCTGGGGCCCTGGAGCCCCCAGCTGCTCCCTGAGGAGTTGGCTTCCCAAATGCAGGGGATATTTTTAGTTCAGCTCAGGAGGCAGAGCTGACAGTGTCCCAAGTCAACTTCTTCATGGTTCTAGCCTGAATATTTTACACACTCTAAATTCTACCCTTAATAGAAAGTTGAGTCCCTAAGATGTTCCCTGATATATGAAGGGACAAACTGACCCCCAGATAAGAAAGAAGTTGAGCAAATCAGGTCCTTAAGGCGGGTCTCTTATCTGTAAAGGATCAAATTGTGGTAATAATTTCTATCATGTTTTAAAGTGATTTATGAGGTACTTTTCCCTACTGCAAGTTCGAGTCATAATCCCATTTTACAGGTGAGAAAACTGAGGTTCACTGAGCTTAAGTGATATGCCCATGGCCATGCACTTAGCTAAATGCTAGAACTGGGGTTGGAATCTTATCTCCTGACTTCTCAAAAGCAGCTCTTGTGTTTAAATCACAGTTTTATGACCCCATCAGAAGTAGTTAGATAGTACGATACATCACTGGACCTGGAGTCAGGAAACCTGAATTCAAATCTGGCCTCAGATATTTAACTAAGTGTGTGACCTTGGATAAATCTACCTTAGTTTTCTCAACTATAATATGAAGATGATAACAGCACCTACCTCCCAAACTGGTCATGAGAATTAAATAAAATAATATTTGTAAAGTATTTAGCATAGTCCCTGGAACATAGTAAGTTCCATAAATGCTTGTTTCCTCCCTCCCTTCCTTCCTGTTAGCATGTAAGAAGGAGGGGAGCATAGTCAACCTGGCTGTTGGGGAGAAGCAGAATACACAGATTATGGGGAATCTGCAATGCGAGGCAGAATTTCCACATGGTGAACTCAGATCGCTGATAGAATGTTGGAGGCAGGAAGATGTATCTTTCTGAGTTCAAATCTGGCCTCGGACATTTACTATGTGATCCTAGGTAAATTACTGAACTCTTGTTTGCCTCAGTTTCTCATCTGTAAAATGAACTGGAGAAAGAAATGGAAAAATCATTCCAGTATCTTTGCCAAGAAAACCCTAAATGAGGGCACGAAGAGTAGGATATGACTGAAGCAACTGAACAACAAAGATTGAGCATCAGGAGCTCAGCCTCATCTTCCCCTACCCCACCTGGGCTGACAGTGAGGTCCTGTGATGAACTATGGGTATCCAGGCAGAAGGACAAGACAAGATGGGACAGACTGGCCCCAGGGATCCCTGTCCCTACACACAGTTCCCTTCCTAGTTCTCAGCATGGTTCCCCATTAATTGAATGGCTTGTCATCTCCACTTGACTGACAGGCAAATTCATTTAGCTAACAATGGCACTCCATGACAGCCCCTCAATTCCCCTTCTGCTTTCCCCCTCTACTCTCAATACCCTTGGGACCCTGGCTCCCAGCTGCAGCTGAGTCCCAGAGCTCAGCCTGAGGCATTCATGTGAGTGTTAGGGAGGGGGAAGGAAAGGTTTAGGAAACTCAAAAGTGGAGGAAAGAATTTTTATAGGATCAAAAGTTTTAAATCTTAGAACACAGAATTTCAAAGCAGGAAGGAACATTAGAACATAGACTATTAGAACTGGAAGATTCATTAGAAAATATTCTCACCTACTCATTCTATAGACAAGAAAATTGCACTTCCAAAAAAAGGAATTTATTTCTTTTGATGTCAAATGCCTACCTTATTTTAGTGCAGGGTCAAATCAAGGCTATTAAAAGATCCAAATGCAAGTCTTTTACTATATCTATCTCCATCCCATCTCATGGAAAACCCAAAGGCCCCTACAGATTCAGATCCTTCTCTCTAGGAACTCCCCAAATAGCTGGGGATACAGAACTGTGTGTTGGAAAAGTAGAAGAAGACGTTTGAAACTTCAGATGGAACCTAATAATAATATTTGAATTTATGGAAAGTAGGAAGATGGCATTTCAGCAGGGAGAACAGGAAGCAAATTCACTGAATCCAAAATAAACCTGAAGTAAGGGATAATGGGAAACCCCATCTGGCTAAAGAAGGTAGGTAATTTGGGGGCGTGGGGGAAGATGGAGAGTCAGGTGGGGTTATATTGTGAGGAGAAAGGGGAAAGTCTCCTTTTAGGTACACTCTCTAGGTAAAGAGGTATAAGAAATGAAGAAAGAGTCAAAAGAGTGTCAGACTTGGAATTTTAATTGCATCCCCATCACTAAAGTAGCCAAAAATCTTAATCTTAACCTCAATTTCTCCATCTACAAAGTGAGGTAACAATCCTTGTACAATCCACCTCACAGGTTTCTTGTGAGACAAGTGTTTTATAGACTGCAAAAGTCCTAGGTGCAGGAAAGCTTTTATTTTTAATCCCCAGGAGTTTACATCTTCTTCCAGTTGACAAGTCATCAGCAAGCATTTATTAAGCACTTATTATGTGCAGAGCACTCTGCAGAGTCTGAGCTGGTAGTAATTTTTTAAATAATACCTTATTTTTCAAAATATATGAGAGTTTTCAACATTCACCTTGCAAAACTTTGTGTTCCAAATTTTTCTTCCTCCCTTCCCACTACTCCCCTCCCCTAGATAGCAAATAATATAATATAGGTTAAACATGTGCAACTCTTCTAAACATATTTCCACATTTATCATGCTGCACAAGAAAACTCAGATCAAAAGGGGAAAAAATAAGAAAAAAACCACTTAAACAATAAAAAAGTGAAAATACCTTTGTATTGTTGTGATCCACATTCAATCTTCATAGTCCTCTCTCTGGATGCAGAAGGCTCTCTCCATCACAAGAGCTGCTATTAATTTAAAGGTCAGAGCTGTGAACTAGATATCCTGAAGCCATTTAGTAATTTAGCTATTACTTTCCCTAATCAGTCCTCCTCCTGCCTCAGTTTCTCCTCTGTAGTTGGGGGAATGGGCAAAAAGACTGTCCATCTTACAAATTTTCAGATACTTGAGGCTGGGGTAGAATCTGTTTCTGGATTCTGACAATAATTTTGACAAATAAGCTGATTGAATGTTAATTAATTGCAAATTGAATGACATCATCAAAACGAAGATCTGACTAGTATTTAAAGTAGTTGAATTTGAACTTTAAAATTGCAGAGAAATTTAAATAACAGATTTTTTTTTAAAAGCCTCCCGGTGTGTAGCAGTTCCCCCTCTGCCTGGATGTGTTACTCGAATAAAAATAGCCTCTTAATGAATAGCAGGTCTGTGCTTGACTCAGCAGTTACATAACTCTGAGGCATTGATGGCCAGTCTCGTCCTTGGACAGACCCCTTTGCCCACCTAAATTCTCCTCCCTATTTACTGCCACTTCAGAAAATAGATATCTGACTTCCACAGGGTCTTGGATGATCTCAGGTCATTAAAAAAATTTCTCTAGGCCTCTGTCTCCCTCTCCCTTTGTGGAAAGTTCATTTCCCCCAACCCTCTGTACTAGGAACCCTGGAGGGACTAAGAGGCAACATAGTAGAAATAACACTGGACTGAAGCCAAAAGATCTGTTCTAATCCTATCTCTGCTACTTTGTACAAATGGTTTAACCCTTTTAGGCCTCAGTTTCCTAACCTTTAAAATGGATTTATTTCTAGTTCTAAATCTGGGCTGTAATACTGAACTCTTGCAAAAAAAGAAGCATAAATGCTTCCCATTACAGAAAAGGGAGAATTCATCAGATTTCCAAAGGAAGAAACTGAGGACCCAAACAAAGACCAATTCTCTGCCAAGAGGACTTCATTTTAAGAAAAGCTGATTTGAAGAATCCAAACATGCAAAGTGAGAAATCAGAATGGAATTGTTCCAAAGGATTCTTCCTTTTTTAGTTTCCTAAAGGGATTCACTACAGCTCTCCAAGAGCACTGGAAATATTTGATGCTCTGCAAAAATTCCACTGATGCAGAATTCAGTTCAACAAGTCTCTATTCAGTCAGTGATTTCTTTGACTCAGGGAGCTGAGCTCACCTGTGGGGGACTGAAGGAAAGGAGAAGGGCTAGGTCTTCTGGAGGAGCTTTGAAGAAGAGCTGGAACTCCTAATGCCTTCCCTTATTTCAAGAGCCACAAGTAGGGTTAGCCCCCAAGATAGGAGGCAGGAAGCAGTGCTGGGAATGTTATTCAGGTACCTTTCAGAGGCTGACAATTCTGCAGCTCTCTCTCCCCACCCCCTTAAACCTCCAGCAGCCATCGGGATGGAGAATGGGGAACTGCAAAAGTCAGAGCTGTCCTAAATTTGTACCCAAGGTTATGTCCAGGAGTAGAGGAGGAAGCAGTATTTAACGGAAGAGCAATTTCAGTTAACAAGCATAACATGTTAACTATGTACCACTGTGCAAAATGCTGGGGATTCAAAGAAAGCCACATCCTTAAGGTGCTCACATTCTAATAAGGAGGATGACAAGCAAATAACTGTAGATAGTAGATGTGAGATGTGGGAGAGATGTTATGGAGAAAAAATTAACAAGTCTTGGCAAATTATCGCATGTTGGAAAGAAAAGACATGTCCTCTAGTCTCAGGAGGAGGAGATATAATCTCTGCCTGTGGGGGAGTTTAAGGGGGAGTCCTTTGTTTGAAAGGGACACATAGATACCTTTAGGGAATCACTGATCAGAAGGGGAAGGCAGGAGGCTCCCATGTGACATGCCTCAAGAGTACAGTATAAGACCAACATATCTAACAAAAGATGCATCAACCATCCAGGGATCTCTAGCTGACTCCTGGAGGAGCTGTCCAAGGTAGAGAGGGGCTTGCTGACACTCTTAGTCACAGTTCCAGATCCCACAAATACTTCTGAAAGGTCCTAAGGGGAATGAGCAATCCCTTCAGGGACTTGGAGCCTTCTCTTAATGAATTCTCCAGAGTGAAATACAAGTTTTCTTCCTGGTCCCTCCACCAATGCCTCTCTAGTTCAGGTGGAATTTGAATAAAGTTTCTTTTTAGGACTGATTTCTGGGAAAAGAATCATGGAGTAGCTCTGTGCAAAGATCTGCCTGAGACCAGTTCTGAACTCCTCAGAGTAGGATAGAGAGCTAACCCATTTCCATGGGCCAAAGGCTAAGGGATGAAGATGTCACTGGTACTGGGGAAGGGACTTGAGGACTGTAAAGTCTGAGTTCTCCCTATTCTTCCCAGAGAAATGTGGGGTGGGGTAGGGGAGGAGCAGGACTTGACTGAGGTACTCAGAGCATAGATATAGAGAGGATAGTGATTTCATAGAGATCACCTAGGACAGACCCCATTTTTTACAGAGGCAATAACTGAGCCCTAGAGAGGTGAAAATATTTGCCCACAGTCACACAATTTAATTTATAATATATCTGATATATTTATTTTAAAATTTTTATTAAAGCTTTTTATTTACAAGACATATGCATGGGTAATTTTTCAACATTGACCCTCGAAAAACCTTCTGTTGCAAATTTTCTCCTCCTTCCCTCCACCGCCCCCCCAGATGGCAGGTAATCCAATACATGTTAAATATGTTAAAATATAAATCCAATATATGTATACATATTCATACAGTTAATTTGATATATTTATAATAATTATATATACACATCATCAACTGTGTTCTAGATAGTAGAGCTACAAACACAAAAGGAAATATAGTCCCTGCTCCTAAGGTTAGTTAACAACAATTAAGTATACATTTTACTGAGCAGACTAACTCAGTCTAGGTTCTCTAGTCCAGCTTGCTTTCCACTACACCAAATTTCCTTATAAAACATAGTCTCTACAATCATGGAACTCATTGTTAGTAGGGGAACAAGTGACATACACATCTGCAATACACAAGATGTGAGTGCATCAGACAGAGGCAAAGTGCCCTGTGAGCACTTTGTGAGCACTCTTTCCTCACATGGTGTCCTTTCTGCAACTTCTCTGAGCCTTTAATTTCATCAGAGAGTTGCTGGTGCATCTTGTTCCATGCTTGGCAATGACTGCCTCCTGAGAAGATAGAGAGGATGAATAGTAGGTCCTGTCCTTGGGGAATTTTTAGTCTGGGGAAGAACTACTAAGGAGTCATAGGGACAGACCTTGACCTCTAGAAGTTTACATTCTAGGGAGAGAATAATGGGAAGCTGACTCATTCCTTCATTCCCAGTCTGGGAGACATAGAATCTCCCTGTGGAAAGCAGGTCCTGAAACTGGCAGGTTCTGGGGGAAGGGCATGTGGGATGGAGAGAATCAAAAGGCTATCCAGTCCTTAATTAAATAGCAATCTGTTCCATATCCTCACCACTCCCTGCTATTGTAATCCCTTTCTCATCAGTCTGTTTCCAGTGTTTCTCCTACTTCCTTATATGTAGATTCATACCAACCCTCATCCATCCATCTATCCATGATATTTCCTTAATAAAAAACTAGGACTCCTCATGACTGAAATTAGTCTTGCCTTCATGGCCCTTTAAGAACTGGCCCCAAACTACCTTTCTGTTCCAGACAAACTATCTTCCTCATATGCAAATATTTTATCCTTTTCTATCTCTGAACTTTTGCTAACTCATTTGCCCCATCTAGGATTCTTTTCTATTTAATCTATCTTTCAATTTAACTCCTCAAATATGTATAAAATGCCTACTATTTGTCAGGCACTGTTCTGGGATCTGGCAATACAACACAGAGTTTAAAACACTCCCTGCCCAAAGACAGAGGAGAAAATGTTAGGAAATAAATGTACAAAGTCAACAAAAAAAATTTGGGGGGGTAATTCCAATATGGCAGGGGTGGGATATAAAGTGATAACCATTGAAGGAATAAGGAAAAGATTAATATAGAAGGTGACATCTGAGCTGACAGGCTTTGAAGGGAATTGGGAATTCCAAAAGGCAGAAGGGAGGAGGGATATCATCCTGGACTTGGACGATAGCTTGTATAAAAGTATGGAAATAGGAGACTGAAGGTTGTATACAAGGAAAAACAAGGAAGGCACTGGGGCTGGAACATAGAGTATATTCAAGAGGGAGTAATGTGAAATAGGTTTAGAAATATAGGGTTTCATTTTGGTAGAAAAGAGCACTGAACTGAGAGGAGACCTGAGCTGAACTACAGATTGGACTACAGATCATATCCAGAGAACTATGCCTATTTCTGGGCTCCATATTTCATTTTGATTTAATTTTTTTTATATTTCTGAGTTGATTTTTGCATCACTTTTATTTCCCAATATATCCTTTCCTTACACAGAAAGTTATTCCTTGGAACAAAAACAAGAGGGAGGAAAACATGCAATTCAGCAAAACTAACCCTTCAGCTAAGTGACAAATCTCTACATGATCTTCCCATATGGGGATCACTGGGAAGACCATTAACTGATCTGGGTCTCACTTTTGTCATCTGTAAAAGAAGAGGAATACACAAAATGGCCTCTAAGGCCCCTTTCTGAATTCTAAGATCTATAAACACTTTAATATTCAAGACCCTCCATAATCAGTCTTATCTCACATTAGTTGCTTCATGCTCTTTAAGCCACAAATCTGGCCTATTCATTTGCCTTCATCTATTTCCCTGTATCTGCATAGGGTCTCTTTTTGTTGAAATCCTTGTCCTTGAGGCCCAACTTGGATGTCAGGTTCTCCACGAACCTAGAACACATTGTCTAATGCTCTCTTTTGCATCCTAAATCTATTTGGATACAAAGTAATAGATTTTAAGCTTCTTGAGGGCAGGATTGGAGAGAGAGCCAGAGAGAGACAGCCAGCCAGCCAGACAAACAGATGGATAGATAGACAGAAAGATAGCATCTCTTATAGAATCATAGGATCCTTTTTTGGAGGGACTAGGGAGGATGGTACTATGGGTTTAACCTTTTTTTTTTTTTTTTTTTTTTTTTAGTAAATTCTATTGATGCTTTTGTTTTCACAATTCACTCATTTCCAGGTAATCCCCACCCCACTCTGAAATGAACCATTTCTTGTAATATAGAGGGAAAATAATAAACAAAACCAGCTGGCAAAGTAACTGTCTAACAGTCTTCTGTACCTATAATTTCTCAATTCTCCAACAAAAGAAGATGAACCAATGTAGGATTTTGTATGCAATAGGTACCTAATATTATTTAAACTGAATTGATCTTTCAGGTTCTTTGTTTTTCATTTTTCTCTAGCAAAGACATTTTCTTTGGTATACAGGTTATTCTGAGAATATTACACAGGACATGGAGAGCTCTGGCCCCAAGGCATCATCTTTGTCCTTCTCTCAAGCCTTGGGCAAGGACTCTACTCAAAGTTGCTCTGATAACTCTCCAAAGCCTTTCTGAAACCCATCCCTGTTTTTCTCAACTACATCCTGGGATTTTCCCCTTTGCAAAAGGTCCCCTCGTTTTGGGATTGAATGGGAACAAAGCCTCTGGGAAGATATGGGAAGCTCTCTCCTAATCTGATGACTACTTTTTTCTGGACACCCCCAACTCATAGAGTCACAGAATTTTAAATCACTCAAGATCTTGGATATTAACTGGTTCAATCCCATTGTTTTACTGTGGAGGAAACAGGCTCAGAAAGAGAAAGGGACTAATTTGAGTTAAAACAGGTAATAAGTAGTTGGGATTTGTATTTAGCTGCCCTGAAATCCAGTGCTCTTTCCACAATATCATGTTTTCCAATCTTGCCACTACCCTCAACCTCCAGTCAAAGTGAGTTGTAGTCACAGAATGTCAGTGCTGGGTGAGCTTTTGAGTTGGGAGGGATTTTAGAACATAGAACATAGAAAACAGCATGTTAGAGCTGGGAGGGACTTTTAAGACAAAAAACAGAATGTTAGAGCTTGGAGGAACCTTAGAGACCATCTATAATCCCATACCTCCATTTTGCAGATGAGAAGACTTTCAAGCTCCCACTGTAGCCTTCCAAGAAAACAAGAAGGGGGATGTCTAAATCCATTTGCTTGCTATTGCTCATCAGCTTTTATTTACTCAAAAATAAGTATGATGTTTTCTGGAATGCCTGCCTTCTCTAATGTTCCCTGCAGAGTTATTCCTCATCAGCAGAGCTGCAAATTGAGTTGTGGTACAGGACAGTTACTCAAGCAGGGGAGGATATGGGACTGGGAGGTGGGATGCTTGGGTTCATGCTTATGTTCTACATTGTTCTAAATCACAGTGAGTGATGTTTTAAAGACCTTTGGGCTCCAAATCTTCCTTTTTTTCTTGCTCATGTCTCTGGGAAGGAGATTGGCTCAAAATGGGTAGTATCCTGCCTTTTGACAGAGAACATTCTTTCTCCTCAGCCACACACAGCTGATCAGGGAACAGAGGGTACCTGTCCTTCTACCCCCAAGCTTTCTCAACCATTTCCTCAATCCATCCTGACAATGATTTTGTTAGGTAGGGAAGGTAAGCATTCAGATCAGGATAGTCAAGCAACATGATAGTGAAAACATGGGTCCAAATCCCATCTCAGACACTTGGTAATTATGTGACTCTGGACTATTATTTTTTTTTAATCTCTGTGCCTCAGTTTCCTCATGTAAAATGAAGAAATTTGATTTACTGGCCTCTGAAATTCCCCCCCCACTCTTAATCTATAACCCCATAGGATACCCATTTGACAGATGAGGAAAGCTAAGGCCCAGAGAGATGAAGAGAGATGATAACACAGTGAAATGTTAGAGTAGACAGCTCCCTCTTTTCTCTATGCTTATCCAAGTATGATGAAAAAAAACATTGGATGACCTAGATTCTAATTCTAATGCTGACATTCACAACTTTTGTTACCATGGGCAAGTGACTTCCCCTCTCTGACCCTCAGTCTCTTCATTGGTAAAATAAAAGAGTTTAATTAAGTAATTTTAAAGATATCATGATACTCTTCATCTAGCCCACTGTAGTAACAAGTACTTTGAGGGACAGAGTCCTGGACATGGAATCATAAAAGCTATGCCTGATTGTAAGCTCCAAAATTCAATAACTGTGTGTGACTTTGGGCATATTGTTCCACTTTTATCAGCCTCAGCTTCTATATCTGTAGAATGGAGGTAATAGTTCTTGCCCAACCTACCTCACAACTGTGAGAAAGGCATTTGTAGACTTTACAACACTAAATAAATGGGAGCTATTATTATTAATCTTAGCCTTTCCTGTCCCTAGGGGAGCTCACAGTACCTCGTAGGCTTTTTCATAGATTTTGCTGTTCCTAACAAGTGACAGAGCACAATGACACATAAAAGCAGGCAGTTTTTGAGGCATCTCCAAGTCCAAGGTGACAGTCCTGGGAGCTGCTGGGATTCAGAGGCAGCCTCTTGGTAGATGGTTCCCTAGTTTCTCTGGTTCTCTTCCTGACCCATCTCTGGGGTATTCAATTGATCCCCTCACTGAGGTGCCTCCACAAAAAAGCTCCCTCTCTTTTCTAGGCAGATGCTGCAAATATGAGAAAGGACCATCATTGCAGTCAAATAGCTTTTGATAGTACCTAATAGTCGCTGGCCTCTGGAGAAAAGTGAGCAGGGCAATCAGCAGCAGTTGTGCAGGAACCCTACAGAGTCAGGTCCCATGAGCCCTCAGTGATATGCAGCCAACCCCCCCCCACACACACACTTTTGGATGACCTAATTGGTCCTTTCCCCTGGGGGGAACTACAGAGACCGCAGGGACCATCATGGCCCAGAAAGGGGATCCAAAATGCACCTTCTTCTCGAGCACAGGGATTTACTCATAACACTTTCTTCATTCCCCCTTCCTCAATCCCCCATCCTTCTAGCTGAGTTCCCCTATTCCCTCAGTGATTCCCCCATGTCTTCCTTGAACCCTCATTACATTACTGAATTTACCTGAGCCCCATATTCCCAATGAATCCCAGTCTCCTCTGTTAGAGTTTTCATCATTTTTTTTATCTTCCTTGACTTCATTGAGTCCCCTTTCCCTCATGGAAAGTCCATTCTTCTTGCTGATTTCTTTGCACTAAGTCATCTGCATTTTCTCCCTGAGTGATCATGCTCCTCACTAACTCCCCATTGTCCCTTACTCAGCCCACTATCTCCTCTCTGACAAAAAAAAAATCTTCCTTTGAGTCCTTAACCCCTCACTGAGCCACCATCCTCGTCACTAAACCCCCATTTCCCTCACTGTGCCTACTCTAACTACTCTAACAATGTGCCCTCACTAACCCAAAGTTCTCCTTTCTCCTATCCATTGTGCATTCAATGTCAAATTAATATTCCTGAGTCATAGGTCCAATCATGTTATTTCCCTGTTCAAAAAACTCACATCTGTTCCACATTGTCTCAAGGATAAAACGAAGAATGACTCCTCTGGCATTTAAAACCCTTCACAGTCCAGCCTCCAACCCACCTTTCCAGGCTTATTAACATCACTTACCTTCTTGCACTCTGGCCAAACTGAACTATTCCGGGTACATATACTATCTCCTGTCTCCATGCCTTTGTCTAGGATGTCCTTCATGCCTAGAATGCCTCTCAAGATTCCCTCATTCTTCAAAGTTTAAGCCAGCTGCCATTTTTTCTACATAAGATCTTCCCTCATGGCTAGCCACTCTAACCTTCTATGGTAGACTCAACCATCCCTCTTCCATTGCTTTGTATTTACATATGTGCATATGTATTGTTTCCCCTATAGAATATAAATTTCTTGAGGACAGGGATTTCTTTGGTTTTTATCTTTCAATCAATCAATGAATCAACATTTTCATAGTGTCCTATCCCATTTCAGGCAGCATGCCTGATATAAATACAAATGTATTTAAGGATATAAATTTGATATAATTTTTTGAGGATATAAATACAAAATGTAGCTCTTGCCCATAAGAATTTTATGTTCTAATTGGGGTGAGGGTGGAAATGGAGAATACAATGTGGTCACAGATGAAATATAAGACACATACGAAATAAATTCAAAGCAAATTGGGGTGTGTGTGAAAGGGGAAAGTGTACTTTTAACTGGGGCAATCAAGAAAGGCCTTTTAAAGAAGGTAACATTTTTTATTCCAAAACATGCTTTGGCATTATTTGGCAAAAGCGGCAAATCTGCAAAACAGTAAGGCAGAAACTAGCTATAGACAAATATCTCACATCATATATCAAAATGAGATCAAAATAGTTACATGATTTATACATACAGGGTGATACCATAAGCAAATTAAGAGGACATGGAATAGTTTATTTGTCAGATTTATGGATAAGGGAAAAATTTGGGACCAAAGAAAATACAAGAACATTACAAAGTGCAAAATAGATAATTTTGATTATATAAAATTAAAAAGTTTTTGCACAAACAAAACCAATGCAACCAAAATTATAAGGAAAGCAGAAAACTGGTGAAAATGTTTTGCAGCAAGTATCTCTGTTACAAGTCTCATTTCTCAAATATATAAAGGACTGAATTAAATTTATAAAAAATATGTCATTCCCTAATTGATAAATAGTCAGAGAATATGAACAGGCAGTTTTCAAAGAAATCAAAGTTAAACATAGTCATTTAAAGAAATGCTACAAATCACTATTGATCAGAAAAATGCAAATTAAAATAATTCTGAGGTACTACCTCATACCTATTAGAATGGCTAATATGACAAAAAATGAAAATGTTGAATGTTGGAGGGGATGTGAGAAAACTGGAACACTAATGCATTGTGGGTGGAGTTGTGGACTAATTCAATCATTTTAGAGAGCAATTTGGAACTTTGCCCAAGGAACTGTAAAGCTGTGCATATCTTTTGATCCAGCAACACTACTGCTAGATCTATATCCCAAAGACATCCCGCCCAAAATGGAAAGAGGCATATTTGTGCAAAAATATTTATGGCAATTCCTTTTGTGCTGACTAAGAATTGAAAAATCAAGGAGGTACCCATCAATTGGGGAATGGCTAAACAAGCTGTATTACATGGTTGTACTGAAATATTATTATGCTATAAGAAATGATGAGGAGGATAATTTCAGAAAAACTTGAAAAAACTTTTGTGAACAGATGCATAGTGAAGTGTACAGAACCAGGAGAATGTTCTACACAGTAACATTAATATTGTTCCATGAAGAAGTGTGAATGACAATTATTCTCATCAATACAATAATCCAAAACAATCACAAAGGAATATTGATAAAAAGCATATTATCTGTCTTCAAAGAAAGAACTGATATTGATTGACTACAAACTGAAGCATGCTATTTTTTACTTCCATTTTTTCTTTTATTCAAGTCTTCTTGAACAAAATGACTAATATGGAAATATTTTACATAATTACATCTGTAACCTATATCTAATTGCTTGCTGTCTCAGAGAGGGGAGAGGCAGAGATAGAATTTGTAGCTTAAAACTTTAAATAAAAGTGTTTAAAGATTTATTTTTTTAAAAGAAGGTGCATGATGAGTTTTGAAAATAACTAGGAGAGAGGGGCAGGTAGGTGGTGCAGTGGATAGAGCACCAGCCCTGAAGTCAGGAGGACCTGAGTTCAAATTTGGTCTCAGACATTTAACACTTCCTAGCTTTGTGGCCCTGGGCAAGTCGGTTAACCCCAATTGCCTCAGCAATAAAACAAAAACAAAAATAAAAACAAACAGTTTCAGGAGGAAGAGTTGAGAAGGCATTCTAGGCATGGGGGACCACCTTTGCAAAGTGTAAAGGAAGGAAATGATATATCACTTTTGAACAAAAGCCAGTAGGAAAGTTCTGTTGTGTCATAGAATTATTCAGGGGAGGAAGTAATGGAACAATAAATAGACCGTGAAGGACCTTTAAAATGCTAAAATGGTGTTAGAGGGAAGTAGTTAAATTTTGGATAGTTAAGTTTGAGTTGTCGGGTTCTCCAGCAACAATTATTTAACAGGAGCTTAATAGATGCTTATTGATCAACTAATTGCTTTCCATTTCTCTCACTGAGTGTTCAAGTTCTCTCTGAGCCCCTCTTCTGACCATCTGCCTCATACAGTCTCTTTTTCTGTTATGAGCCCCCATCTAGGCCAGGATGCTGAACCAAACTCAGAAAGCAAAAGGAGTCAGAGAAGCAAACCCAGGCCTTGATCTCAGAGCGGGATATAGTTCAGGAGAGACAGAAGAGAAGCAGACTTGGACATGTCTCTCCTACTATGAGCTCAGTCTAGGAAAAACAAAGGAGGGGGTGCCTTCAGGTAATTGACAGTTTGGGACAATTGCTTCTATCTAACAGATAAGATTAAAGCTTAGTCTCTTCAAGGAGCTTTTGTCTTTTCTGTCTTGTGTCCCAAGGTATGTCCTTTGGTTTAAATTCAAGAACTGGAGGGAGAGAAGAGAGATTATGTCTGACAGTGGTGGGGAGAGAGAGGGAGAGGGGAAGAGAGAGACACACGCAGGGAGACAGACACAGACAGAAGGGGAAGGATGGGGAAGAGAGACAGAGAGACACATACACAGAGATAAGAGATAGACACAGAAAGGGATAGAGACATAGAGAGAGAGAACAGAAAGACAGAAACAGAGAGAGATGGAGGGAGAGGGAAAGGGGAAGAGAGAGAAACACAGAGAAAAATAGAGACAGAGACATAGAAAGAGGAGGAGGGAGGAGAGAGAGAGAGAGAGAGAGAGAGAGAGAGAGAGAGAGAGAGAGAGAGAGAGAGAGAAAGGAAGAGAGAGAGAGAAGGAGGAGGAGGGAGAGGGAGAGGGAGAGGAAGAAAGCTGGTATCAAGCTTATATTAGAATAATATCTCTTTGAGAGCAATACCCATTTGTTTTTGTCTTTGTATTCCCAGAACCTAGTAAGGTGCTTAATGTATGCATGCTGGTTGATTGACATAAGCTAGAGTTTGATGCTACAGGAAAAACAGAGACCTTTTCTCCTTCCTTAGGGAGGGACAATCAGAAAACCCCCTATCCAGTGGAAAGCCGTGTGTCTGGACACAGGGCTGTGGAAATATAGAGGAAGAAGGGAGCTCGCCAGCCTGAAGGAGCCAGAAAAGGCTTCTTGGAGGAAGCTTCACTTGGACAAAGCCCTGAAGTAGAGAGAGTATTTCAGCAGGTGAAAATGAAGAGAGGGCATTCCAATTGTGTGGTCCAGGAGAGTCAAAGTCAGAGAGAATGAGTAACCAGAAGGGAGAGGTGGGCAGCCCGCGGTGCCGGTGGAACCCCTTCCCACCCGAGTGGTCCTGGCACTCAAGGCTTCCCACCTGGCTGGCACCCCCCACACTTGCCAAGAAAAGGTTGTGATCTCTCAGTTTCTCTGCCCAAATGCCCCCTCCCCCTCACCCCACAGCTTGCTTGGAAGCTTGCTGAGCCTTGGAGTCTGTCCAATTTCCTAGGGAGAGGAGACTGAATTAGGGGAGACTAAGAGCCAGCCTACGTGCAAACTGCACAGGCAGTTCAGGTGTGAGTGTGTGTGTGTGTGTGTGTGTGTGTGTGTGTGTGTGTGTGTGTGTGTATCCACGAGCCTGTGCATTCTGGAATCCCTCTAGGCATCCTGCTGCCATAACTACCCAGTGACAGCTGAGAGAGGAGGCGGAGGGCTTCCTCTTGTCTCACTGGACCAGGGAACTTGAGAACCAGATGCCAACTTTTCTCTCTCAGAATGCCCCTGCCAGACATCCCTCCCATCTCCCCTCTCCCAGTTCTTGAGTTTTAACCAAAGCACGTCCCTTGGGACACAGGACAGGGAAGGGGAAGGATCCCTGAACCTTGTCCCAATGAGAGAACTGGCAGTTCTCCTTTGCCTTCCCTAAGCTCCCAGAGGGAAGGCAAGGCCCAGCTCTGCTCCTCCTAGACTATACCCCCCATCCGGAGGGCAGGGTCTAGGTTTGCTCCCCCTCCCGGCCCTGGTTTTTAACTTTGACCCCCTGAGCTTTGTTCTCAGCATCCCTGGCCTAGATGGGGCTATAGGACAGAGAAGGGGGCACTGAGACAAATGGAAGTTTAGGGAGAAAATAGGACACTCAGGAAATAGAAATGTAATCAATAAGCATCTATTAACAATTGCTAGACATTTTCACTCTTTTTGTTGTTTGCTTGCATTTTACTTTGCTTCTCTTTTTTTTCTTGTGTGACACAATAATTGTATAAATATGGTTTTATATATATATATATATACATATATATATATATATAAGATTTAACTTCTACTTCTACCATATTTAACATATATTGGACTACTGGCCATCTAGGGAAAGGCGTGGGGGGAGAGGGAGAAATTGGAATACAGGGTTTTGTAAGGATTAATGTTGAAGAATTGTCCACTGTTTTGAAAAATAAAAAGCTTTAATTAAAAAAAAAATTCTCCCTTTGGGAGTGATTTGGTGGGGTTTCAAACTCCAAAAGAAATAACAATCACTATAGCATGTAGAGATGCTTGCAGGATGCATGTTGATTTTGAAAACCATATATTAATATTCCTATATGTTATTGTGTTTAGATTTATTTTATTAAATATCAACAAATGAAAAAAATTGCTAGAGAAACAAAAACTATTTAAATTCAACATGTCCAAAATGTAACTATTTCCCTCCTATTTGAGGACTTTTAAAGGTTTTTTGTTGAATTTGGAATTCGAATGTCAAAGCCAGGCTTGGTCCATGACATTTCTCCCTTGCTCACTCTTCCCAATTCTTTCCAATCTTGCTTCCTTGGGTCTTTGTAAAATCGCAATTCTCTGCCCTCAAAAAATGGTTTTTTATCCAGAGAGCATGGTCTAAAAGTCAGAAGAAAGCTCAAAGACCATTTAACCTATACCAAAAAGTTATCCCCCTTAATAGTATTCTGACAATGGTCATTCAGCTTCCAATGGAAGAAATCTCCTCTCCCCACCAAAGAAACTAACATCCACTGGACTTGTGACAGCTTTCCTAGGTCCAAAAACATCCACAGCTAATCTCTCTTTCCCATAAGAGCCTTTCAGATACTTGGAAGTCAGAGATCATGCCTCCAGTAGAGTTTTCTCTTCTGCAGACTAAACAACTGATTCTCGTCTGTTAAGTCAGTCTCCAATCCTCTTGCAACATTCTGTTCTCTCTCCTCTTTTTCTGGAAAGCCTTCCCCAAACAGTCCAGTATCAAAGCCCCAAACTCCCTCTGGACAAGATTTTTATTTCTCTGCCTTCTTTGCCTATAAAATGGAGACAATCTTGCCTACTTACACATCTTCAGTAGAAAAATGAAATGGAGAAAAAAAGACTTAAAGTTCTATATCATTATTTTTCCATCAGGGTTCCACCCAGAAGAATAATGGGAGATAAAATCCAGGCAGGATCCCTGATGATTTCACTCTCCCTCCTGAAAAATCTGGATTTTGGGGGAAGATCAGATGGTCCTGGGTCCCTTACTCCTTTGGTTAACTTGGTTCTGATCCTGGACTCTTGAGTGGTTGAGTAGAGAGGGGTATAGAGAGGGGTACATATAAAGGGGAAAGAAAAGGGAACCTTTGGGCTGAGCCCAGAGTCCTGCCGAGAGATGGTTAAAGCCAATGACAGCTGGTCACGTTGAACGAATTCTGCTCATCCTGTTTCTCCCCCAGCTGCTAAAACAGGTGTTACTCTGTCTAGGGCTTTGTGAGAATTTCTTCTCTGTGAGATAACAATTTCTCAGTTATCCTGGGATCACATGGTTCAGAGCGGAAGGGAATTTATAGATAACCTAGTCTAACTCCCATGTAGAGAGGGTATGGGACTAGCCTGGGATATGAAGGGAGGTACAGAACCAGCACTAGCTTTAAGGGAGGTCCATGTCCTTCCCACATGTCTGAGGACCATCTTGCCAACTGGGACTTATCTCCTCTGGGTCTCTCTCCCTGCCCAGAACAGGGTGAAACACAGAACTGAGCACACAAAAAAGTTCTGGAAATTCTTAATGAGGAATTAACAGCCTGATGTTAAGGGCAACTTCAAAGCTAGAGCTAGGTCAGAGCTAAGCCTGAATATATAATTTAATGGGAAACTTCACTGTCAGGAGAATAGCTATTAAAAATGATAGCTGGAGGGCTTGGAGGGAGATGGAGACCAGGTCTCATTCTGTTTTCATTGCACTTAACCAGGATGGAGATGCAGCTGCTCCCCATGGCCTAAAGCAGCAGGTGACCTTCAGCCTTTGTTGGGCCATGCATGGATGGCTCCATGGCCTCCTTTCCTAGCCAACTTATGTACCCATGCTTCTAGACTCAGCTGGTGCAGGTTGCTTCTGAGGATTGTTAGGAATAACGATAATTGATTAGTTGTCGTTCAGACAGAACTCTTTGTGATCCCATTTGTTTTTTTTTTTTTTTTACAAAGATATGGGAGATGTTGGCTATCTCCTTCTCCAGCTCATTTTTACAGATGAGGAAACTGAGGCATACAGAATTAAGTGACTTGCCCAGGTTCATAAACTAATAAGTGTTTGAGGCCAGATTTTAAACTCAGGAAATTGAGCCTTCCTGAATCTAGGCCTAGCATTCCATATTAGCTGCCCTTAATAATTTATACATTGATTTAAAATTTTTAAAGTGCTTTACTGACATTTCTAAGTAACTACTTGATGAAACAGACAAAACATTGGACCTGATATTAGGAAATTCTGAGATTAAATCCAACTTGAGATATTTGCTATCAGTTTCCCCAAATGTAAAATGGAGATAAATCAAAAGGTTATTGTGAGAATCAGATTGAGATAATAAAGTATTTCTCAAATTTTAAGGCAATATAGTAAACTTTGGTTCTTAAACATCAGAGGTGACATTTGAACCCAGGTCCTACTGGTTCCACATTCAGCACATTATATACTGTCCTGAACAGGCTTTGGAAAATTCCACACCCATCCCAGGCATGAGCAGACAAAGCTCCCCATCTCTAGAGCCTAACTTTAGGTCCAAAAGCCTCAGCCTAGGATCCTATGTCTCACTCTGCCTCTCTTCTCCTATCCCCCAAAGGATCCCAGAATGAAAAAAGAATTCTCAGTGGGCAATGATCAGGAAAGGCAGATGATCTAACCCAAAGTCCCTCATGATCAAAAATGGGCAAGAAGCCATTTGGCTCCCAGAGGGAGGATGAAAGGGTGTGGTACACTAGAGTTTCTGAGAAGCCAGAACAAAAAAAGCCAAATAAGTCATTGCTCCTAAGGAACTAGCTGCTCCTGGGCTAATGCAGAAAACATGCAAATAAACATATATGAGTAAGATGGAGACTGGGATAGTTTCAGAAGGAAGACATTAAAATTAAAGAGGGCTGGGAAAGGATAATTGGTATAGAAGATGGGACTTTAGTTGAGACTTGAAGAAAGCCAGGGAAGGATGGAAGCAGAGATAAGGAGGGACAGAGTTCCAGGCTTGGGGAACAGAAGGAAGGGATTGAAAATGTTTGTGCTCCAAACAGAGAGTGTGGTCGGTATCACTGCATGGAAGAATCCTTGGAGGAGAGTGAGGTGTAAGGAAGCTGGAAAGGTGTGAAGGGGCTGGATTAGGAAGAGCTTTGCAAACCAGAGAATCTTGTAATTGATCCTGGAACTAATAGGGAGCTATTGGAATCTATTAAGTAGAGGAGTAACCCGGTTAGACAGGCACTTGAGGAGGATCATTTAGACAGCTGAATTTTTGTCATCTCAACTCTTTTCTCTTCATCAGCCTTGACAGCTGTTAAGTCAGGATGAACCCCCCCCCCAAAAAAAAATCCTACCAACTTTTTCTCAAAATGTCAGTGATCTCAGAAAGAATGGATTTCAATCAGAGAGTATGGTCAACACACCATGTTCCTCCTGCTGGAGTTCAGACCCCACACTCCATTGACAAAGAACCTGAGGGTCTTTTTCTAGCCTTTGGCTGGGGCAGTGACCAGAAAACTCTGACCATCAGGCTTTTCCATCTGGGAAAGATCTTAGAGACCAAGTGGCCTGATGTTTACATTTTACAGGTGGGGAAACTGAGGCTGCCCTGTGAGAGGAAGAGACTTAGCTGGAATTTTTTTTCTTCTGGGTTCTTTGATCACTGTCAATCAAAGCAGGCTAAGATGGAGGAAACCCAAAGTCCAGAAAGTCAGCAAGGTTTGGGAGGTGGGGTTGGGGGGGAAAGCATGGCTGATCCTGGGACATTATCTTTACCCAGACGGCTTTGGTCAGGCTGGGCCAAGGATGAGAGGATCAGAGGCCCCAGGCCCGAAGGAGATGTTTTCTAAGTAAATAGTAGACTTTCTGGAATAGAGCTGATCTGGTGAGCAGGAAGAAGAGGAAATCTCGATGCTTTTTACATTTTCAGCCTTCTCTGCCTCACCAGCCAGCCTGAGAACCTCCCTCCCCCAGCCCCTTCTGGGGAAAGCAGCCATTCATGGGCCCCCAGTCCCTGCCGGGCCTGCTGTGCTGATGGCCTTGAGGCTGGTATAAATAGAAATCTGAATGCCTTGGTTACAATGGATGGCTCACTCTCACCCTCCTCCTTCCTCTCCCAGGCCCCCCTCCCTACAGATTCCCAGCCTCCCTTCCCCCAACTCAGCTAAGACAGAACTGGGGGATGGTGTCTGGGCCAGGGAACCGCAGGCTGATGTCCAGATTTAGCCCAATGAGGAGGCCAAAAGTCAGCATCCTAGAGGCCTAAGATCCAGAGTGGGGGGATGTTAAGAACAGGGCCTGTCTAAGGTGGAAGCGGAGACTTTGATTCTCCAGGCCGCATCCTGACTTCAGAGGAAGAAGAAAAGGGATTTGTTCAAGGTCACACAAATGGCTCAAATCTGGGTCTCCGGACTCCCAGGCCTGTCCCTCTTGTTGGAGGAGAAGGCAGCTCCCATGAGAAGATGACTTCGGAGGCAGGGAAAGGCAAAACAAGACAACAAACAAATAAACAAATACCAGTCCCCACTCTCAAGGAGCTCATAATTTAATGACAGAGACAACATGCAGAAACTATATACAAACAACAGGATAAATCAGGGATGGTCTCAGAGGGAAACACTCAAATTAAGGAGGACTGGGGAGGGATTATTCTTACAGAAGGTGGGATTTTTTTCAATGAAAGGTCAAGGAATGAATGAAAATATCATGATGGGAATTCAGGCGGCAGAGGGAGAAAGTGTCTGTAGGATCCTCAAGCACTCTCCAAGGCCAGCTCTTCCCCAGGTTGGCTGAACATAGAAAGGGGTCTCAGAAGAACTGAGGGCCCACCTTCTTCACGCCATCCCAGAGAGGAAGGGAGACAGGGGGCCTGGGCTTTGCCCCTGATCCTCGGTAGGTAATAGAGCTGACAGCTTCTGTGCCTCTCTTTTCACATTTTGAAAAGGGTCCCTCAGAGGGAAGGAGGGGAAGGATGGCCTTCCCTGTCCCTTCACAACCTGGATCATAAGCAAGGAGCTGGACCAGGGCTCCCGGACAAGGACAGCAGCCAGGAAGGGCCTTGAAATGTTTTGTTTGCCTCTCTCCCTGGCACCAAGAGCCGGGGAACCCTGAGTCAGACCAGGCCAGGGGCTCTGTCTGGCGGCCCTGCTCTTCCTTCCCTCAGTTTCCCTGAGCTGCCCTGCCTGGGTTCCCAAGCACCCAGGTCCAGGCTGTCCTCTCCCTTTGGGGAGGTCCTGGTCCTGATTCGGATGCCACCTTCCCAAGAGCAGCTGTCATGTAGTGAGGGGAGGTGCCGAGAGTGGCCGGGGACCCCCTCCTCGCTTGGAGGCCTCCTTTGCTTCATACTTCTTCCCTGAATCCTCAGGTTCCATCTCTTCCTCCTCACTCTGGTCCAGTTCATCTTCAGAGCTGGGGCAGGGGGGTAAGCTGGGACCACACTCCAGATTCACATAGCCGCTGTGTAGGTTGATATAATGTTCCCCCCGGAGGGAGGCTGAGACACACTCCACCTCCCTCACCAGCACCCCAAAGGTTGGCCGCTCTGTGGGGACAGTATTCCAGCACTGGAGCATCACGTCATACCTGGAAAGGACAGATATCCTCAGAGAAGGATCCACCCCAATCAGAGCTCCATACTCCATCTTGATAATTGCACCGTCTCCCTGAGCTCAGGTTCTGACCCAAATAAGAATCACTGAACACCAGAGCTTGGTGGGGTTCTTATGGATTGACCAGTCCCACCCCTTCCTTTCACAAAGGGGAGAAGTGGGCCCACAAGATGGGGAAAGAATCACTCGAGTTCATAGTAAGTTAGGGCAGAGCTGGGTCTAAATTCCCAGGGTCTCATCTCCCAAGCTAGGGTCTGTGTGCCCATTCTAGGACACCCTTCCTCATTTGGATTCTATCAAACAGGCTTATTTACTTTGACCAAGCACTTCTTGGGGGCCTCATTTCCTCCCCCCAAAATGAGGTGATCAGATGGTCTAAAGGCCTAAAGGCTTTTCCTGTTCTAATTTTTTTTGGTGGTAAGGTATGGCATTTAGGATAAAGTGACTTGCCCAGCATGTTCTAATTTATAAATCTCTTACTCCAAAGAAGAACATTGGAATCATCTGGGGGCAACAAATTAGAACTGAAAGGGCCCTCATTTTATAAAGGAGAAAACAAACCTAGAGAGGCCCCAGGGCATCCTGATTGTCAACCCAATACAGCCAGCCCCTTCCCTCTTCCCTCCAGTGAATTGTGCCCCACATCCCTAAGGCCTTCATGGTACTCACAGGGCATCAGGGCAGTACTCGGGCTGGGGAAGACGTCGGCCTTGTGCCAGGAAATGGGTAATGTCAAAGGGATTGATGTTGGGATATGGGGAAGCCCCTCGAGTCAGCAGCTCCCAAAGGAGGACCCCAAAGGACCACTGGGGATGAAAACAGAGTATTAGGGGAGTCAGTGGATAGCCATTTCAACTGTTGTGACTCTACAGCCCAAGAAGGGTCCTCTCAACTCTCCATGGGATCCCCCTGACTATAGATGAGGGGGCTGAGGCTTATGGGAAGCTTTTTATTCCTTAAATGGCCTTCTACATTTGTTCCTCTTTCACCCCTAGATCCTCATGCTCCTGAAGCCCTTGCTTTTGCTCCTCTACCCAGACCCCTTGCAGAAAAACTCCCCCTCCTTGACAGGAGAAACTGAGACCTAGAAATGACAGAAATGTCGGGACTTTATGGTTCTAGAATCAATTCCTGATTATCTGCCTGTGGAGGAGGAAGAGGAGAGGGGGTGAATCACCTGGAGGACTATCTGTGGCAAATGTATAATACTCATATGCATGACAATAATGACTCATTCTAGAGCACTGTGGCATTTGCCAAGCACCGAGTGACCAAGTATTATTACCCCCAGTCTGACACTGAATAACTGTGTGACCTTGAATGTCAACATACCTTTCTGAGTCTCAACTATAAAATGAGGGTCCTGCGTCTCCCATCCAGAGCTCACAGGCTGCTGGAAGGGAAGCACTCCTAAGGATGCAAGTGCCATCCCCTGCACTTCCCATCCCTGCACCTCCCATCCCTGCATCTCCCATCCCTGCATCTCCCATCCCTGCACCTCCCATCCTTGCACCTCCCATCCCTGCATCTCCCATCCAGAGCTCACAGGCTGCTGGAAGGGAAGCACTCCTAAGGATGCAAGTGCCATCCCCTGCACCTCCCATCCCTGCATCTCCCACCCCTGCATCTCCCATCCCTGCACCTCCCATCCCCTGCACCTCCCATCCCTGCACCTCCCATCCCTGCACCTCCCATCCCTGCATCTCCCATCCCCTGCACCTCCCATCCCTGCATCTCCCATTCCTGCATCTCCCATCCCCTGCACCTCCCATCCCTGCATCTCCCATCCCCTGCACCTCCCATCCCTGCATCTCCCATCCCCTGCACCTCCCATCCCTGCATCTCCCATCCCTGCATCTCCCATCCCCTGCACCTCCCATGCCTGCATCTCCCATCCCCTGCACCTCCCATCCCTGCACCTCCCATCCAGAGCTCACAGGCTGCTGGAAGGGAAGCACTCCTAAGGATGCACAGGCAGGGGCTGGGAAGGTTACAGACGTGCCTGTCGCCATTTTTAGGTTAGCCACTAACTGAGGAACACCAGTGCTGAAGTAGATCATCTGGTCCTTTTATAAGGGAGACGATGAAGGCTAAAGGAATCTGCCAAAGATCACGCTGCCAGGAAGGGGAAGTGAGACTCGGTGCCAGGTCCCCACAGATACAGAAGAGAAGGGAGGGGCAGCTAGGTGGCGCAGTGGGTAGAGCACCAGCCCTGAAGTCAGGAGGACCTGAGTTCAAATCTGGTCTCAGACACTTAACATTCCCTAGCTGTGTGACCCTGGGCAAGTCACTTAACCCCAATTGCCTCAGCAAAAAGCAAAAAGAGAGAGAGAGAGAGAGAGAGAGAGAGAGAGAGAGAGAGAGAGAGA
>JAJPUD010000577.1:282679-360114 GCA_023553655.1 Myrmecobius fasciatus
AGAGAGAGAGAGAGAGAGAGAGAGAGAGAGAGAGAGAGAGAGAGAGAGAAGGGGACAGGCTGCTTGCCCCAAGTCAGACAGGAAGCATTGGGCCCCCCTTCCTTACTACGTCTGACTTGGTAGTGAACTTGTACGTCTGCAAGCTCTCCAGAGCCATCCACTTGACGGGCAGCCGGGCATGGCTGTGCTTCCGGATACTGTAGTACTCCTTGTCTATGATGTCCCGGGCCAGGCCAAAGTCAGCCACCTTCACTGTAAATGTCTCGTCCAGCCTGGGGAGACAGGGGACAGGGGACCTCTAAGGCGGTCGTACGGGGACCGGGACTGCCCTCTCTGCCTCCCCTCTTGTGGCTTGTCTGGCTCAGCCCTGCAGTGGAATCATAGAACCGGGGGGAGGGGGGAGTTATTTAATTCAATTCCCGGACAGGAGAATCAAGATTTAGAGAAGGGACGTGACTCAGACCAGAGTGACACAATGAGTATGTGACAGAGCCACGTCTGCTGATTCCAAGGCCAGGCTTCAGTCTCCTATATCCTGTATCTTTCTTGGAGATTTAAAGGGGCCTTTGAGACCCCGTCTTCATCCAGGTTTTACATATGGGAGCCAGACAGGAGAGTTTCCTTAGAGCTCACATCCGAGTTGTTGCTGGTATGAGGGCCGGTGTCCCTGGAAACCCTTGGCTCTCTGGCCAAGTCCCGCCCTGGGTTCTCTCGGCCTTGTACCCCCTAACCTCCGCTCCATCCCCAACCTGGCTCCTCACATGCAATTCCGAGCTGCAAGGTCCCTGTGAACAAATCTCTTCTCGGCCAGGTAGGCCATCCCTCGGGCCACCTGTATCCCGAAGCCAATGAGATCCTTCACTGTGGGATTCTGGAAAGATACAGATACAGTGTCAGGGCCGGGCTCTCCGGGGATGCTCAGAGGCCTTGCCCTTGGCGTTGTCTCTTGGTGATGACCTGGCCAGCAGGAAGACGGCACGGGGAGTTTAGGGAGAAACAGACCCTTGCTGGGCAGGGGGAGGTGGGCTGGGGAAGACCCCAAAGGCCTCTGGCATAGTGTGGAGACCTTGGGAAGGGAGGGGAGGTTGTATCAGGCAGAAAGGGTGGAGCTGAAGGCTTCTCTCTAAGAAAGAAGGGACCCTGGGCTCTGGCCCCCTTGGTCTCAGGTGGATGGAGGCCAAGGTCTCCAACCTTGGGGGTCACCAGGAGGAACTGCAGCCATCACTTTAGAAAGCTAGTGGGGGTCTGAAGGTCACTCACCCTTTGGGGGGAGCGGATGAAGTGTCTCAGGTCCCCATGTTTCATGTAGGGCAGCACCACGCTGGGGAGCCCCTCAGGGGGCAGCAGGATGCCAATGAGGGACAGGACATGTGGGTGACAGAAGCTCCGCATGAGCAGGCCCTCCCTCAGGAACTCTTCCACCTCCTCCAGCTCGGTGATCCCTGCAGGACACTCAAGCTCTCAGGGGGTCCGGGGCCTGGCCAGAGGGGCTGGGGCCTGGTGAGGGGGGCCGGGGCCTGGTCAGGGGGGCTCTCTGCCAAGGGAGGAGGAAGAGGGCAGGGCAAGCCTGCCCCGAGCTGAATGCAGGGCATCTTGGGGGAAGGACCATTCCCTCAGAATGTCACAGACCCCAGGGACTGGCTGCATTATGTCCCAGAGGGGAACAAAGGCCCCGGCGGCGCAAGCCCAAGGCCAGGGATGCTTTCCCTGCCCGGCAAGGGGAGAAGACTGATAATCTTCCCCTCCTTCTCCATTCCCAAGTAAGGGCCTGACTGCAAAGTCTGAGGGATCCCAGATAGGGCTGACCTGAGCACGTGCACACTCTCACACACTCACACTCACACTCACACACACTCACACTCACACACATACTCACACTCACACACACATATACACACACTCACGATTCAGTGATTTGATGGCACAGTGGATTCGATTCTGAGAAGAGTCCACATATTCCCCGTGGTAGACAATTCCAAAGTGACCTGGGGATAGAGAAGAGGAGGGTGCCTGAGGAGGCTGGGATGGATAAAGAACAGGAGAAAAGCTTCTCAAGGATGTCGGGAATGGACCTGGCTTTATCCCATCCCATCCCCTGGGCCCTGAGACCCAACCTCACCCCTGCCACCCAAGGAGTCCAAGATTTCCATCCCCCTGACCTTGAGCCCTTGGCCTGGGCTCCACCCACAAGGTAACCTTGCCGGCCCTCACCACTGCTGATGGCTTGGTCACCATTCTTAAGGAGAAGCTGGGGGAGAGGGACAAACCTTACCCTATTCCGTTCCATTCCCCTGCCCCAAGCCCCTGCCCCTGAGAACTCCTTGCCAGCCCCTACCTTTGCCGATGACTTGGTCACTGTGTATGAGGATCCTCTCAGGGGGGATGAGGACATCCTTCACCTCAGCCAGGAGCCCCGAACTCAGCTGGGCCACACAAATGGACTTTACCCGGAGGAGGGGAACCCCAGAATCACAGCTGCTGCTCATGGGTGATATAAGCTGGGCATGGCCAGGTTCTCCTGTGTGGCTGAGGGCTGCTGAGAAGGAGGGGAAGGGAAATGATGATGCACTGAGCGAGCAGACCCCTCTCCAGCCGATCCCTTGTCACTGCTTCCTTACCAAGGCCATTCCTGTAATCGGAGCCCGATCGGAGCAAGGGCAGGGAGACGGCTCGGTGATTCCTGTCCAGAGACCCTCGTGGGTCTACGTGAAGAGAGATTTCTGTGAGAGCAACAACCCCCCTCAGAACTGTACTAAGAGAGCATACCCCCAACCAGTGACTCAGGGCTTTCCACACCAGGTAGGGTCACTGGGAGGCAAGAAACCCAGACTTTAGTCCTGGATAGATACAAACTCCATGTACAACCTTAGGCAAGTCACGTCTCTCTGGGCCTCAGTCTACCCATCTGCAAAGAAAAAATAATCTACCTTCCTGCCAGTGAGGGAAGTGGGCAGTCTTTTAAAGATGAACTGAAGATTCAGCAGCAAGAGATACAAAAAGAAATTCCATTCAAAACAACTGCCAATAGTATAAAATATTTGGGAATCTATCTGCCAGGGGAAAGTCAGGAACTATATGAACTAAACTAAACTACAAAACACTTTCCACATAAATAAAGGCAGACCTAATGAGTTAGAAAAACATTAAGTGCTCATGGGTAGGCTAAGTGAATATAATAAAAATGACAATATTACCCAATCTACTTATTTAGTGCCATACCAATCAAACTCCCAAGAAATTATTTTCAGATCTAGAAAAAATAGTAGCAAAGTTCATTTGGAAGAACAAAAGGTCAAGGATTTCAAGGAGATTAATGAAAAAAAAAGGCAGATGAAGGTGGCCTTGCTGTACCAGATCTAAAACTATATTATAAAGCAGCGGTCATCAAAACCATTTGGTACTGGCTGAGAAATAGAGTAGTCGATCAGTGGAATAGGATAGAATCACAAGACAAACTAGGCAATAACTATAGCAATTTAGTCTTTGATAAACCCAAAGACCCCAGCTTTTGGGATAAGTATTCACTATTCGGCAAAAACTGCTGGGAAAATTGGAAACTAGTGTGGAAGAAACTAGGGCTTGATCCACACCTAACACCATATACCAAGATAGGATCTAAATGGGTTCATGATCTAGATATAAAGAGTGATTTTGTAAGCAAGTTAGAGGAATGTAGGATAGTTTACCTCTCATATCTGTGGAGATGGAATAAATTTATGTCCAAAGAAGAACTGAAACTCTTAATTGAACACCAGATAATTTTGATTACATTAAGTTAAAAAGTTTTTGTACAAACAAAACTAATGCAGACAAGATTATGAGGGAAGCAACAAATTGGAAAATCATCTTTACATTTAAAGGTTCTGACAAAGGCCTCATTTCTACAATATATAGAGAATTGTCTCATATATATAAGATTTCAAGCCACTCTCCAATCGATAAATGGTCAAAGGATATGAACAATTTTCAGATGATGAAATTAAAACTATTTCTAGTCATATGAAAAGGTGCTCCAAATCACTATTGATCAGAGAAAGGCAAACTAATACAACTCTGAGGTACCACTACACACCTGTCAGATTGGCTAAGATGACAGGAAAAGATAATGATGAATGTTGGAGGGGATGTGGGAAAACTGGGACACTAATACATTGTTGGTGGAACTGTGAAAGAATCCAACCATTCTGGAGAGCAATTTGGAGCTATGCTCAAAAAGTTATCAAACTGTGCATACCCTTTGACCCAGCAGTGTTTCTATTGGGCTTATATCCCAAAGAGATCTTAGAGGAGGGAAAGGGACCCACACGTGCAAGAATGTTTGTGGCAGCCCTTTTTGTAGTGGCTAGAAACTGGAAACTGAATGGATGCCCATCAATTGTAGAGTGGCTGAATAAATTATGGTATATGAATGTTATGGAATATTATTGTTCTGTAAGAAACGACCAGCAGGACGATTTCAGAGAGGCCTGGAGAGACTTGCATGAACTGATGCTGAGTGAAATGAGCAGAACCAGGAGATCATCATACACAGCAACAACAATATTATATGATGATCAATTCTGATGGACATGGCTCTCTTCAACAATGAGATGTTTCAAACCAGTTCCAATTGTTCAGTGAAGAAAGCCATATACACCTAGAGAGAGGGATATGAAATGTGGACCACAACATAACATTTTCATGGCCTCTATCGATGTTTGTTTGCATTGGGTTTCCTTTCTCTGATTTTTTTTTCTTGTAGATACAATTTCTCTTGCACAACAATGATGTGTGGAAATATGTATACACACATTCGATTTGTCAAGTATTTTAACATAATTAACATGTAGTGTTAATTGTACTGCCATCTAGGGGAGGGGAAGGGACTGGGGGGTGGAAATTTGTAACAGAAAGCTTTGTAAGGATCAATGTTGAAGAACTACCCATACATATGTTATGCAAATAAAAAGCTTTAAAAAAAAAAAAGATGAACTGAGGGTTGCATTGATTAAATCATTCCCCCCCAACAGATAAGCATAAAGTGATAATGAGACCTGCTCTTTTTTCTCTTTCTTTAAGAGGGAAAAAGGAAAGAACTACTTAGCTGTCGATCAGGAACAAGTGAGTCAAATCCCCAGAACTCATTAGCAATAGGAGTGGTAAAGAGCTTGGAACCAAAAGACTGAGATGCAAACCGGAGCTCTGCTAATCAGCCCCTTCGCCTCTGGGTGCCTGGATTCTTTCCTCACTCAGATGATCTCCTAGTCCTTCCCATATTCTGATCCCGTTATTGGCTAAGAGGGGAACCCCGGCACCTGGAGATGGGGAGACGGTGGCTTCCAAGGGCCCCAGACTTTACAGACTCCCCAAGTCTGCTTTCTGTGGGGTGGCTCTTGTTTTGTGTTCTCCATTTTACAGCAGGAATCTAATCCCTCGCCAGCAATCCCAAACCTTATGTTATTGTTTGTTCCTCTCCTTGCTCTTGTGAGCCGAGCCCACAGCTAGACGATGGGCCTCTGTCAGTTGGTCACTCAATCAAGTGAGTCACTAGTCGTTACTCTCTCTACCTTCCCATCCTCAGAGACTCCAGAGCACAGATCCCAGCAGTTGGCTCCTCCCTGCACTTCCAGGTGTATGGAATAAAGCCCTTGGCATCTTTCCTGGTGGCGCTGAAGACGGGCACTAGAAAAGCCCCATGCTGGGGGCACGGATGCCTCGGTGGCCATAGCCGAGTCAGCAGGGTACAATTAAAATGCTCAGGCGAGGAACCCCTGGGGGATGGATGCCATAACATAATTCTCAATTTCTTCATTTCTTCTAAGCTAAGCGTGTCTTTGAGTAACACAATCTCAGTCCGGATGGAAATACATCTTGGCAGAGAAGGGATAGACTTCCCCCATCCCAGTCTGGCCACCAGGGAAGTCGCAGGGGCTGCTGGTTGGGTAACTATGTCTGCATACAAGGGGATCAGCCTGTCACTACCGTTAAAATTTACCCTCCTGACACAAGACAGTCCCAAAAGACTCCTGATGGAAAACGCTCTCCACACCCAGGGAAAGCACTACAAAGCATACATTTTTCCCTTTTTGTGGTTGTTTTTTTTTGTTTTCATGGCTTTTCCCTTTTGTTCTATATTGCCTTTCATCACATGACTAACGTGGAAATATGTTTACATAATTGCACTGTATAACCTATATCAGATTACTTGCCATTTTGGGGAGGGAAGGAAAGAGAAAAAAAAATTGCAACTCAAAATGAGATGCATGTTGAAAACTAGCTTTACATGTAATTGGAAGAATGAAATGCTATTTTCAAAATTAAAAAAAGAACTATGCTGAATGTTGTTTGGGTTCTTTCCAGAGATGATAAACCAATCCTGGCTTTACAAGTCTGTACCTGCTTATATTCCCCAGGTAAACAGCTCCTGTCCTAGTCAAACCTTCAGGTAAACAGGCTTCTTGTGTACTTGTGCTACCTTTTGGAGTTCAAAGAACCATTTGTACGGATTCATTCAGAGATCCTCTTGGCTTGGGGTCCCCAGAATCACCCAGGAAGATTTTCATAGCCATGGACTATGGGTAGGGTTAATTGTCTACAACAGGTGTGCCCCTGACTCTGATTCCTGAGGCTCCCACTTCTCACAAACCCATTTTCTTTTAGCTGGGCCTTTCATTTCATCTTGAACAAGAAGGCCTGGCCCAAAGCTATAAACTCTGCCTCCATCTGCAGTCCACTCTCCAGAGGAAGTCCCTAGCTCTCTGCCCTACTTCCGTCTGTTAGGGGCCCTGTTTCCTCTTGTCACAGATCAACGCCAGCCCCCACGATCCAGATAATTGTCACTTCTGCTCCCTGGGGATTCAGGGGCTGGGGCATCGACATTCACATTGGTTCTTCCTGTCAAATAACGCACACCCAACTCGGAGAAGCCTGGGGCCACAGCTGGTTGGTGGCACCCAAATTAGCACTTGTCAGAATATAGGTCAACAAGTTGTTTTCGGTTCTTCTCTGAAATTAGCTCTGTACACAGAGTCCCAAAACATTTTCGAGACAGCCCTCTTCAAGTCCAATCCCATCCATCTGTGGATGGGAGAGCAGGTCTCCCTGCCCAGGAGCCCTCTATTGGCGAATGCAATTAGTTTTCTACCATCATTGATTGATCATCTGGTGCAAAAATGCCCCCCTGATTATCTAGGCTGGCATTAGGGCGTGACACTTCTGCAGGAGGCAGAAGGCAAGTTACCAGGGCCTTAAAGTCCGTGTCACTTTTCTCCTCCCAGCAATCCCCAAAATGTGCCGGGGAGTGCGGGCTGGATGCTCTCTCCCTCCTTCTCTCCTGCTTTTTTAGCCATTTTCTGTACCTCCATCTTAGGGAGAGACAACATGTCTCTCAAAACATCGACAAGGTGGGAAGAAGGTAACCTGAGAAGAGCAGGTCCTAGGAGTTGGGGAAAGGGTACCTGTGTAAGGTGGAAGGGAACCAGGGATTCTAAACACTGGCCTGAGAAGGGAGATTCCTGGCTTAGGCTCAGCAAAGGTGGAGAGATGAGAGCAAGTCTTCATGAGAGATGAGAAGCAAGACTTATTTTCAGCAAGTAAGTCAGTATGGATGGAGTGTGAGAAGACTGGAAAGGAAAGAAGAGGCCCCCTGATGAGGATCTTTAAATGTCAAACGAAGGAGCTTATTATGCTTTATGCTAGAGGTAATAGGGAGCCACTGGAACTTATTGAGTGGCAGGGTGGGAGACTGGGGGGGTGGGGGGAGGGTGACATAGTCAGACCTGCATTTTCAGAAAATCACTTTGGCAGCTGTGTGGAGGATGGATTCGAGTGGGGAGAGATTCGCTCTGCACTCAGTAGATACTTAATAATCTTTTGATTGATTGATAATAGACATGCAAGTTTTCTGAGTCATCATGCAAAGCATAATGGGTGCTATAATGAATTATAATTTTCCATTGTTAGATTCTAGTCCCAAGGGCATAGACTTAGAATAACAGGACCCCAGAGCTGGCTGGGATCTCAGAGTGCAGATTGTCAGACCTGGGAGGGACCTTACAGTCCAGAGCACAGAATGTCAGACTTGGGAAGGGACTAAGCAACAAAGAACAAAAAAACCCCCAAATCTGAGGATTTTGTCAACTTTTAGGTCTCTGCTGGGAAGAGAGGGAGAAGGGGAGTGTAACAGAGTGAGATGAGGGATCTTTTTCTTCAGACTCAACTCGAAGAGCTCACCTTGAAAATGAGAGCAAGAATCCCTTTAACAAAGTGCCCAACAAATGGTTGGAGACCTCCGCTCAGCACCTCCCAGACAGTTTATTCCACTTTGGAAGGGAGTAAGCATTACATGTGCCAGGCACTGTACTGAGCATTTTTACAAATATGATCTCATTTGATCCTCACAACAACCCTGCAAGATAGGTGCTGTTATTAGCTCCATTTTACAGATGAGGAAACTGAGGCAAACAGAGGTTAAGTGACTGGTCCAGAATCATACAGCTATCATACATAACTCAGGCTTTCCTCACTCTAGGACTGTTCAGTCTCCCTGATTGATGGGGAGGGGGGACTGAAGAGAGGTAAGGAAAGATGAGTAACAGAGAGACTCACCCTGCCTCTTACTCTTATTCCTCCACAACTTGAAAAGCAGCACGGACAGGAAGCAGACCACCAGCATGATGATGATTAAGGAGACAATGACGAAGGCTTGTGGGAACTCTGAGGAGCTGTGTATCACATTACTGAGGCGCCAACATTCCCCATTAAGGCAGATCTAGGGACCAACCAGACCCAGCTCAGATCCCCTGGGCTGGTTAAGCCCCCCCAACACCTCCCCCTCGCAAAGACCTACTTTGGGCATCTCTAGCCCACTGGTAACTTGGACTCTAGCCCGCGTTTCCCTGGATCTGTTAGATGAGATTTAGGGAAGTTAGGGGGCAGGTGAGCAGGGCTTAGGCTTCCATGACATTTCCCCAGAGTGCCTTTCCCATGCCCTGAGATGACGCTGCCCAAATCTTGCTGTGACCCCATTAGTATCATCCCTTCTCAGGTCAAAGAGGCCCTGAGATGGCAGGTATGAATCCGGGGTTTAGGAGTCTCGTATTCAAGGCTCGGGTCTTGATTGGTTTTTTTTTGTTTTTTGTTTTTGTTTTTTGTTTTGTTTTTTTTTTTTTTTTGCTTTTTGCTGAGGCAATTGAGGTTAAGTGACTTGCCCAGGGTCTGAGGCCAGATTTGAACTCAGGTTCTCCTGACTTCAGGGCTGGTGCTCTATCCAATGCTCTGCCTAGCTGCCCCTCAATTGTTTTTTTTTCCATGCTCCTAGAAAAGAGCTCTCCATCTCTACCCTTGGACTGGGAATCTGAGGCTCAGAGAGACAAGGAAACAGTGGTCCAGGTGCCCAGAAAGTTCCCTACCTGCAGGGGAACTCCATTACGGGGGATGGACAGGGTGGGAGGAACATAGCAGATCACAGGGTTATTCTTCAGGTTGGCCCGACAGCTCTGGCCACCCACAGTCATGTTCACATCCATGCAGGAAGCCACAGCGCTCAGTCCAGGAAACTGTGAACACGAGAACCTATGTTTCCTACTCTCCCTCTCCTCCAAGCATTTTTCCTCTTTTGCCCACCAGCATTTCCCTCTGCCCAAAGCCATCTCTGGTTTCTTCCTTCCCTTTCTGCCAATGGCTTCCCATTCCCAATTCCCCACCCCCATACAAACCTTTATTTCCACAATGCCATGGTCCATCTTCAGAAGACCCATCTGAGGATGGGCTTGTGGCTTGGGGTAAAAGGGGAAGTCGGGGTGGAAGTAGAGAACGGAGCTGTCCCCACTGATGCTCAGGTTGCCCTCTACCTGCTCCAGGTCTGGCAGATTAGTGTAGGCAGGAGCCAGACACACACGTTCCGTGGTCAGAGCCGTACTGTTGCATTCCTGGAGGCCAAAATTAGACAGGTTGGCGACCTTTGGGGATTAGCCTTGGCAACACTTCCTCCCGATCCCTAGGATGGGGATGGAGGGCCAACAAGGTTTACCCATGCTAAAGTGGGAAGGAAGGAGAGGAAAATATCTCAGAGGAAAGTACTAGGGGCCTGCTCACCAGGGTCTCCTTTGTCTTGTGTCCATCCTCGAAGGTGATAGTCATTTGCCAAATGGCATCCAAATTCTGGCCTCGGATGGTAATACGGGAGCCACTGGGGAAGTTCGGAAAAGGAGATTTTAATTTTCTCTTCTCCCATACAAATACTCTGAAGAGCAGTAGTCTCTAGGAGGGAGAGGTGGAACCAACTGGACCCAGGAATGCCCAAATCAAGGAGAAAACTAGGGCCTCTCCAAAGATTGTGGGGCCCCAAAGGGAAGCATGAGTCCAGACTCAGGGCTTAGTGATCAGTTCCTAGTATCCCTTAGGGACTGGGAGATCCTCAAAGGAGGAAGGAGGGGGGAGACAGAAGGTGGGAAAAATGGGCACTCACGAATAGCTGCAATTGGGGGAGATGCTGAAGATTCGGGGATTGTTCCGATATTGGAAGAGCCATGGGATAAAGATGTTGGCACCCCCAATGGACAAGCTGATGGAGACATTGGCCAGGTCCCTTCCCGGTGGCGTGATACACAGAAGCCTTTGTTCTTCTATCCTGGGGAAAGATGGAGGATAGGATTCAAGGGCTGAAAGTGGGGAAGACCCAGCTTCTTCTTCCCTCCTTATTCTCCCCTGAGAACCTCTGAGCTGGATCCCTCTTAAAGTCTCTACTCAGCCATCATCACCACCTTTTCTGTGTCATGTCTGATTCACACTTGTCTAACAGCATAAAAAAACCATGGTATTCCTGAGCTGCAAAGGACCTGAGTGAATCTAGTCCAAGACCTAGCTGAACAGGAGTTTCTACGAGGCTATTCCCAACAAGTGGTCATCCAGTCTATGGCTGTTCTATGTTCGAAGTCTATGTTCGAAAACTAACAGGGAGGGGAAACTTGCTACCTTAAACGGACAGTTTCTTTACCTTGAAATAAAATCTGCCTCCCTGTACCTGCTGCTCCTAATTCTGCCCCCTGCAGCCAAGCAGAACTCTAAGCCAGTAGCTAGGAATTGTTGATAAAGTGCTGGACCTGGAGTCAGAAGACCTGAGCTCAAATCCAGTCTCAGACATTTAATAGCTGTGTGATTCTAAGCCAGTCACTTTACCTGTTTCCTCGTCTGTAAAATGGGGATAATAATAGCACCTACTTCTCAAAGTTGTTATGAAGATCAAATGAGATAACAATTATAAAGCACTCAGAACAGTGCCTGGCACAATTAGCTCTACATAAATGTTGGCTATTATTACTATATGAAAACTCTTCAAATAGATTATCTATATATAAATACACATATGTCAAAATTGGATAAATTTAACCATAAAAATAATAAAGAAGTTAAAAGGATGAATAAATTTTAGAAAAGTTAGATATGGCAGATCTCTGGAGAAAACTGAATGGGAATAGGAAGGAATATACTTTTTCCTCAGCAGTACATGGCAACATCACAAAAACTGGCCATGTATTAGGACATAAAATCCTCACAAACAAATGCAGAAAAATTAAATGCACCCTTTTTGGACCATAATGTGGTAAAAATAACATTCAATAAAGAGTTTTGGAAGCACAGATTAAAAATGTATTGGAAACTAATCAATCCTAAGGGAGATATATAAATGGCTAAATGGTGTAATGGATAGAGCACTGGACTTGAAATCAGGGAGACTTGAGTTCAAAAATTGCTTCAGATTCTCATTATTGTGAGGGCAAATGAGATGACATCAGCAAAGTGTTTTGTAAACTTTAAAACACTATATAAGGGCAGCTAGGTGGCGCAGTGAATAGAGCACCAGCCCTGAAGTCAGGAGGACCTGAGTTCAAATCTGACCTCAGACACTTAACACTTCCTAGCTGTGTGACTCTGGGCAAGTCACTTAACCCCAAATGCCTCAGCAAAATAACAAACAAAAAACCCACTATATAAATGCTGTTGTTGTTTGTCCTTCAGTTTCTAAGATGACCAATGACATCATAGGTGTTTCTTGGCTTGTGCTTAAGTTGGATTTAAGTGACACAGAGCTGCACAAGATTGTTATCTTTACTCTCTCTTCATTAAACTCTAGGACAAAAGCAGGACAACTTATGATGGCCCTGGATGCAGTGGGAGACTTTGGTGTCTTTGATGCTTGACCAAGCTCTAAGCTCTTCCTAGCACCTGCTTCAGCCATCTTCATGGTCCACTGGGGGAGGGAGGAGTCTTCATATAGACATCCCCCTAATTTTCTCAAGGGTTTGAGACTTGTTGATTACCCTCAACCTGGTTTAACCCATCTGCTAAGATGGCTTTATCAGTGTGGGGTCACTGCATATGTTACAGCTTCTTGGAGCCATGGTGAGATTTGAGTGACTGGTGAACACTAAAGGTGGATGAGCAGCCCTGAAAAGGGCTCAGCAGGCCATCATACAAGAGGTGCTATTCCTCCTAAACACCCCATATACCCCAATTATAAATGCTACCTCCTAATCCAAGCTTAATATTTCTAGTTCCCTCAATAGATCCTTCACAACTAGAAAAATGTGTCTCCTTGCTTCTGTTTCTTTGCTAAATTCTTTCAGAATTTAGTCCACTTGTTATAGCATTATAATTGCAATAAACTTTGCCTCTTGACCAGGAGAAAAAAAATAGATCCTTCACAGACCCTCATTATTCCAGACAGGCTTTGTAGCACCTAGAGTTAAATATAATTCTCCAGATGTGATCTGACCAGGGCAGAGTATAACAGGGTTAGCAGCTCCCTCTCACAGGGACTGAATCACATCTTTGTTGTAGTCATTAGGGTTCTCAGGACAGCTATCAACCACAACAGCACTTGATTGCTTCCACTATTAACTTATGTTATCAGATCTTAACTGGTTCCTCACTGCAGCAAAATAATGCTTTTATTTCTCCTTAACTAATTCTCTTTCACTCTCCACAATGACTGTACCAAAGCTTCTCCTCTCTTCACACCTTATTATTGTTTTCTGAACACTCTCTCAGCAGAAGTCCTGATTTCACTTTACTGAGTAAATAAGAGACAATACATCAACAGGAAGAATTTTCATCTTCTATCCCCACTTATCTTTTCTACATCTCAAAACCTTTTGCTACCATCTCCTATTCTCTTCTCCTTTTTTCTAGTTTCTGATGAAGGAGCAATCCTCAGAGTCCAAGATCAACCCCTTCTCTTAGACCCTTGATCCCACCTCCTTCCATCTCCTCAGACAGAATGAAATACAATTATTCGTCTTCCTCCAAAATCTTCCATTTTTCCTTTATACTAGCTCATCCCTTGCTACTTGCAAGCTCTCCCATGACCTATTCATGGTAATAAAACTTAAACTCTTTTCCATTTCTCTCTTCCATTTCAGAGCCAAATTCCTGGAAAGAGCTATCAATACTCATTGCTTCTACTTCCTCTCTTCTCATTCACTTATCAACCTTTTGTAATCTGACTTCTGGTTACATCGCTCAATTGAAACTGGCCTCCCCAGAGTCACCAATGATTTCTTAGTTACAAAATCTGGTAGTCTTTTGGTCATTCTTCTATAATATCTGACCCAAAGGACCACTATTCCTTCCTGGATTCTCTTTCCTCTTAAGATTTTAATGACACTATTGTGTCATTCTCTTTCTACTTGTCAAAATGTTTCTTCTCAGCCTCCTTTGCTGGTCCATCATTAATACACCACCTCCTAGCTGTGGCAGATATACTAAGGCTTGTCCTAGGTCCTCTTCCCTTATACTTCTCTCCATACTTTCTCTTTGTATCTTGATGCAGATGATTCCTAGACCTATATATCCAGCCCTAGTCTTTCTCCTGAGCTCCAATCTTCCAGTAACTATCTAACATTTTAAACTAGATGTCTTTCAGACTCAGTGTTTCTAAGACAGAACTCATCATCTTTCCCCAAAACTTCATCTGTCTTCTGAACTTCCCTATTTCTGTCCAGGGTTGCACCATCCAGTCCCTCCAGTTAGCAACTTCAGTGTATGTACACATTTTCCCCCTCAATCTTCAGATAGAATGTAAGCCCTTTATGGCATTGATTGGTTCATTTTTGTCTTTATATTCCCCAGCACATAAGCACAATAATTGACACATAGGAGGTGCTTAATAAATGCTCATTGATTGACTGCTTGCCCCAAAGAAAAAAAATACGTCACAGCAACAAGTACCCTCCAACCATGATCAGCTACCATTACTCAGTGCCAAAGAAGTACTCACTGTTTAAGGGTGCACTCAGTCCCATTAATCAACACCAAACGACTGGAACCCACGTTCAGATTTTGTCCTTTGATGGTGAGCTCAGTGCCCCCAGCCCGAGGGCCAAATAATGGCCAAATGGACGTCACTGTTGGCTCCTACTCAGGGACACAGGAGAAAAGCCCAGAGAATACCTCATCAACACCCAATACTTAGAGTAACATACCCATTACCTCCACATTTTCACCCACAACAGTAACCAAACTGACTTACCACAAAGGTGAAACCGCCCAGAACAGAAGACCCATTCAACTGAAAGTGAAATTTGGAAGGTACCCTGAGGATGCTGAAGGTGACATTGGCAGGACCAGGAGCCTGGGACCTTGAAGCCTCCAGCAAACACTCCAGTTGTTCCACATAGTCCTTCTTGAACCTTGGGAGATCGAGGGGAAGCATGAAGCCAAGTAAATAAAGTTTTTATGTCTAAAACCTTCCCTCTCCTAACTGCAAACTCTCTCAACTCCATGACACAAGTCAACAAGCATTTATAGGTGCCTGCTATGTTCTGGGCACTTTGCATAAAAACACTAAGAATACTCCAAAAAGGCCAAAAATAGTCCTTGCTTTTAAAGAGCTTATTCCATTGGGGGATGCAGCATGTAAATAACTACATACAAACAAGACATAAGCAGGATAAATTGCATATAATCAACAGAGGGAAGCAAATAACATTAAAGGGGATAAGGAAAGGTTTCTTGCTGCAAGTAAGATTATGAGATTATAAGTAGGATCTGAAAAAAGCTGAGAACCAGGGCTGAGAAGGGAGAGCATTTCAGGCATGAGAGAAAGCCAGTAAAAATGCAGAGTCGGGAGATGGATCAGTTCTTAGTCTGGCATTCAAGGCTAATCCATATTCAATCTACCTTTATAGCCTTGTCTCCTAATTCTACCCATTATATAACCTTCTATCCCAATCTGCCTGAATTACTTACCTTTTGTCAAATATACTTTAATTTTTGCTCATGCCTGGACTCTCCAACTCTCTACCCTATCAAATGAGATAATAAATGTAAAGCACTTAGCATAGTGCCTGGCACATGTAGGCACTTGATAAATCTGTGGGTAGCTATATGATGCAATGGATAGAGCACTGAGCCAAGAATCAGATATACTCCTTTTTCTGAGTTCAAATCTGGTCTGATACTTAGAGTGTGATCTGGGCCAAGTCACCTAGCCCTGTTTGCTTCAGTTTCCTCATCTGTAAAATGAGTTGGAGAAGGAAATAGCAAACCACTCCAGTTCCGAAATGTGGCCAGAAAGAGTCAGACATGACTGAACAGAAATAAATGCTTAATTCCCCTTTTTTCCTAGATCTATTTCTGCTTTTAGGAATAATCTCCATCCTTCAAGACCCAGCTCAAATGCCACTTCCCTCAGGGGAGATTTCCCTTCTTCATCCCTGTCCCTTCTGCCCCTGCTAGTGCCTCTAACACTATACCCCATCTCTCTTATGAACCTAATCATAGTGCTTTGTATGGTACTTTTATGTGTCTATCTGACTGTGACTTGAAGAAGGCAAAGACTGGGTTTTAGTCAATTCAACAAAAGGTTATTAGATGCTCCTAAGTGTATAGCCTCCTGTTGGAGATACAGAGATAGAAGAATACCTTCCCTCAAGGAGATTACAATCTAATGGGAGAAAAAGACAAATATGCAAACACCTATAATACAATTGAAAACATAAGTGTGTAGGAGAGATAATATAGAGAAGGAGAAAGTAGGGAGGGATTGATCACTTCTAGCTAGGGCAGGCAGAGAATCAGAGAAGGATACATGGAGGCAGTGACTTGAGCCAAGCCTGTAAGAAAGTCTCCATAACAGACTGAAATAGGGGGAGTATTCCATAGCCTTTGCAATTGCATTAGAGGTAAGGAAGAGGTAAGGAATAGCCAGTAGTCCAATTTGTCTGTCCCATGGAGAGAAATAAGGTTGAAGCCATATTACAGAAGCCCATCAATGCCAAAGTAAGGAGTTTGTATTATATCCTGAAGGCAATAGGGAGCTATTGAAGGAAAACCTAGCAGTAGGAGAGGGACATGAACATAATGATTTTGGCAGCTTGAAAGGGAAGATCAGAAGGAAAAGAATACAGTTAGGGAGACCTCTTAGGAGATTGTCCACAGGAGAGATAAGGAAAGCCTGAGCCAAGGTGGAGCTGGTGAAAGGGGGATGAATGGGAGAGATGTTAAAGAAGGTGAGAAACAGAACTTGTCTATTGATTGGCTGTGGATGGGCTGGGGCTATCAGAGAGAAGAATCCAGGATGGCTCTGAGCTTCAGAGCCTTGGATGAATGGATAGACAGTGGTACCAGGAACAGAAATAGGAAAGGTTGAGATGAAATGCAGGTTTAAGTAGAAAGAAACACTTTACTATATTTCCCCCATAACACCCACAGAACACAACCTTGAACATGGCAGGTGGTCAGTAAATGCTTGCTGAATTCTGAATTTTTATCACATATCATCCCTCACACTGGTGTAGCAATTGATAACTACCAGGGTACCCTCCCATTCCTTTTTGGTTCCTCATAAACAAGGGAGAGAGAGGAAGGACTGAGATTATTATTCCCATTTTACAGATGGGGAAACTGAGGCATACAGCGGCTATGTATGTGTATCCAAGATCAAACAAGCATTGGAATAAGAACCTGAGTCTCCCTGGTTCCCATCTGGGTGACGTGCCAGCTAGAAGGAGGCAGAAGGAGAGAAGAGGGACAAAGGAGAACAGTTCTATAGCAGGCTAGGAGGGTAAGGGGCCATGTACACATACCTCAGGTAGGAGGTAGCTGCAGGAAGCACCTTGCAGGGGCTCTGCCCCACAGTGACTTTCAGAGAATCCTCTGGGGCCAGGTCCTGGACGTGGCTGTGAAAGTTAGAGCTACATATTGTCAGCTTCGTGCTGCCCCTCGTGGGTCCGGCTTTGGGGTGGAACTGTAACACATATAGACCCAGCACGTGTACGTACATGTGTGTGCTGGGAGGAACAACTCCCCATTCCCCGCTAGGTTTCTAAATCCTAATGAAATGAGGGTAAAGCGTTCATCCTAAGGACTGAAGACATGCCAGGAAAACCAGTGGGGTCTCACTTCATCCTGCTCTGGCTTCCCCAGCCAATTTAGTTTTCCCTTCCTCCTCTGCCTCTTATAGCTTTTAGAGCAGTAGTTTTCAACCTGGGGAGTGTGGACTTGTTTTTATTTGAATTTTCATAAATATTTCAATATAATGGGTTTTCTTTATAGGTTGGGTAAACTGTGAGTTCCCTGGGTTTATTGGGGAACTGGGGACAGATTTGGGTTAGTGCTGAGTGACATGATTTTAATCTTTCTTTCTGAGCTGGTCCAAGAAAAAGAACAGCTGCTCTGGGAGAGGAGATGGAGAGGCAAGGGCAGGAGAAAAACATACCTCAGTAATATTGGGGGGGCAGGAGTCCTGCTGCCAAGTACCTGGACACTCCTCTTGCCGGCCACAGATATTCCCACACCAACCACAGCCCATGAAGTGCTCAGCTTGGAGGCATTTTTTACAGGTCAGGAAGTGGTGGCATCCAGGACCCTGGATTGGCACCTTGAAGATCTGTGGGTAAAGATGGGGGCACTGGTCAGAGTCAAGGAACAGAGAGAAACAGACAGAGACATAGAGAGAGACAGAGAAACAGAAACAGAGAGACAGAGACAGAGACAAAAATAGACAGAGACACACAAAGAGAAACAGAAAAACAGAGACAGAGACGGAAAAAAACAGACAGAGACAAATATAGAAGAGAAAGAGAGACAGAGACAGAGAGAAAAGAGACAAAAAAGAGAGGGAGAAAGATAGAGATAGAAAGTGAGAAACACAGAGGCAGAGAGAAACAAACAGAGAAAAAGGGAGAGGGAAAGGGAAAGACAGAGAGAACACATCCCTCATTCTTTGTAGGCAGCCTTAGCTTGGAGCCAAGGCTGGAAACTCCAGGGAGGGAAGCTAGAAGGCTTGATTTATCACTTTTCATAGCATGCACATCTTATTTACACTTCTCCCAAGTCCTTACTATGTACTATTGTATTTTATATATACACACATATGTATGACAAATTGTAATTTATCTTATTCCTCTACTAAACTTCCATCAAAGTGTTCCATCAAAGCATGGTCTTATCTGTCTCCCAGTTTCCAGTCTCTCCTTTTTCCTGATTCCTCCTCCCTGGGATGCCTAAAATTTGCCCCTCTTCATGTCACACCTTCTCTCAGAAATCTCCAATGGCTCCCCCTTGTCTACCAAATAAAGTATACACTTCTGATCCAGACATTCAAGACTCTCCTTATTTCATTTAAGTCACCTTCACATGTCCCCACCCAAACTGAATTCCTGTAATAGACTCCTCTCTTAATCCAAACCCACCGTCTCTTTTATATCTCCATTTTCTGAAGTTCTTCCTTTCCTTCTAGGTCCATTTCATGTGCTGCCTACCTTCCCAAAGCCACCCGCCTCTTCTTCTGCCCTCCTCAAGTTGACAGGGATCACTCTATCTTCAAATTTCTCAGAGTATTTTTCCCAAACCTGACCAGATCTGATCCTCTTAATTCTCCTGTACATGGTTAGATTTTAAATTGATAGATTGGAAGATTTTTGAAGGTAGGACCTGCATCTTGTCTACCTTTACATTTCTCATTAAGCACAGAGTACTTGGAAGGTGTTTAATAAATGCTTCTGTATTTGGGAGGTGCTTAATAATTGCTTCTGCATTAGGAAATTATTTAATAAATGCTTCCTGGATTGAGATTAGGCCTTTTCCCTTAGGGAAAGAATGGCTAGGATCAGAGGGACATTCCCCATCCCCTTTGCTGATATCCTCCTGCATGGAATGAGGCCTCCCAGGGAGATCCAGACTTTACTTTATTGCCAGAGCTGAAGAACAGGTGGTCCTCAAGGCGGCTGACCTCTCGATGCACAGGCTGGGAGGAGCCCAGGGAAAAGTTGGACACGTAGAGCAGGTAGGTGAGTGACCTGAGCAACTTCACCTGGGGGCCAAAAATGAACATGAATAATAGAAGTTGATAAGGCATTTTATGACTTATGAAATACTTTGTGATTATTATTATCTCTCTTTTTCTTTCTCTCTCCCTCTCTCTCCCCCTTTCTCTCCCTATTCTCTCTCTTTCTTTCTCTCTTTCTTTTTCTCTCTTTCTCTTTCTCTCTCTCTCTTTCTCATCTCTGTGTCTCTCTCTGTGTCTCTCTGTGTGTCTTTTCTCTTTCTCTCTTTCTTTCTCTCTTTCTCTCTCTTTTTCTCTCTCTTTCTCTCTCTCTTTTTCTTTCCCTCTCTCTTTCTTTCTCTTTTTCTTTCTCTCTCTCTTCTTGTCTCTGTCTCTCTCTCTCTGTCTCTCTCTCTGTGTCTTTTCTCTTTCTCTCTCTTTCTTTTTCTCTTTCTCTCTCTTTTTCTCTCTCTCTTTCTCTCTCTCTTTTTCTTTCCCTCTCTCTCTCTTTCTTTCTCTCTTTTTCTTTCTCTCTCTCTCTCTTGTCTCTGTCTCTCTCTCTCTTTTTCTTTCCCTCTCTCTCTCTTTCTTTCTCTCTCTCTCTCTCATCTCTGTCTCTCTCTCTGTCTCTCTCTGTGTTTTTCTCTTTCTGTCTTTCTTTCTCTTTTTCTCTCTTTCTCTTTCTCTCTCTTTTTCTTTCCCCCTCTCTCTCTTTCTTTCTCTCTTTTTCTTTCTCTCTCTCTTCTTGTCTCTGCCTCTCTCTCTCTGTCTCTCTGTGTCTTTTCTCTTTCTCTCTCTCTTTCTTTTTCTTTCTCTCTCTTTTTCTCTCTCTCTCTCTCTTTCTCTCTTTTTCTTTCCCTCTCTCTCTTTCTCTCTCTCATTCTTTCTCTCTCTTTCTCGCTCTGTGTCTTTTCTCTTTCTCTCTTTCTTTTCTGTCTTTCCCCCTCTGCTCCTTCTCTTTCCATTACCACTCTCTCTCTTACACACACACAGAGTAAGCGATAGAATTGTGAATTTTATCCAGCTCTCTTACCTCCAAAGTTAGAGTTCTTTCCCCCACTCCCTGCTTCCTCTTTGCCAAAAGATAGTAACCTTGACAACTATGTCTTACCCCCCACCAGACACTCCATGCAGTCTTCCTCCCATCCTCACCTGTAGGATGCGCCCATCAGCAGTGCCCATATGTGCCACAGTAGCATTGCCCTGATGGATAACGTGGATGGCTGTAAGGAGAACATTGTCCAAGTGTCCATTGAGGAGGTCCTCTCGGGGGTAGTAGGTGGGGATCATTGTGGGGTAGTTCCAGCAGTTGACACTGGAGTCCAGGGATATTGTTTTAGGCTGAGAGAGAATCAGCAGAATTCAGAAGGATAAAAATGAACACTCCCATTTCTATAGATCTTTGAGGTCTCCAAGTGGCAGCAGTGGCTCCCCATTGTCTACTAACTAAAATATACACTTCTGGTGCTAGTGTTCAAGGCCTTCCACATCCTATCAAGCCTGGTTTCATTTAACTCTCCTTTGGGTGAGAAGATGCTCTCTCTGCCCCATTTTTATCCTATCTCCATGTTAGACTGACAGTACCAATAGTATGATCTAGATTTCAGAGATGCTGAAATAAAGGCCCAAGGACTGTCTGAAGTTACACAGTTAGTCAGTAATACAACCCATATTTAAATTTTGGTCTTTTCTGAGATTAAATCTTAATCTAGGTTGTTCTCCAACACTCTCTTCCTCACCTTCAAGCCCTTATTTCTTCCTTCCCCTCCCCAAAGGCCCATTAGTTCCAGAAAACCAGTTAGGGTCCTGAAGGCAATGCTCACCCAGAAGCCTCACCTTCCTCCTCCTCTTCCTCTCAAGGTCCATCCCTGCCCCCTTCAACACACACTCACATTTCCTGTTTCCAATATTGCCACAGACTTTGCTCAATCTGAGGTCTGCCAGAGCTGTGTCAGGGGATGGGGAAGGTCGAGGTATCCTCCATCTGCCTGCAGCTGGATCACACCTATGCTTATGAAATGAGGCACCAAGTGCAGACTCCTAACCGCTTCCCCTCTTCCCCTGATGCCCTTAGATAACGTTAGACTTGGGCACCTCAGGGATAGACCCACCCCCACTCTAGGAAAAGGGGACAACTGTCCCTAAAGAATAAGAAGGATCCTGGCACTTACAGTGAAAGGAGATGGATAAAAACAACTTTACAAGTGAATAGACTGAGGGTCTGAACAGGAAATCACCCAGAGGCTTAAGGAGCAGTCAGGAGGCAGACTCAGATCCTTGGTTTCCAAACCTGGTGCCCCTGTCCTGGGGTAGAGCTAACCAGGGCCCTCCTGGTGGAGGTGGAGAGAAGGGAGCCCAGAGGGCTATCACTCCAGAGGAAATTCCTGCAAAATATTCCCAGCCTGACTCAGAGACAGGTGAGATTCTGGCCGGGACAGGTCTCACTTCCCAGACTCCAACCCTGCCTCGCCCCATGGGCTCCCTTCTCCGGAGATGATCTTCCGTCCTTCCAGCCCCACCCCAACTCTTAGAACCCCAGCAAATTGTGACTAGTAGTCCCTCAAACACAGAGCTGGATAAGTGAGCCTCAGCGGCTCCTGTCTGTCCCAAACTCCTCCAAGGCTGGTCTCTCATGGGATCCTCACAAAAACTCTAAGGGGGCAGCCCAGGAGGCAGAGGGTATTACACCCCCCCTTTATCGATGAGGAAAGTGAAATCCTTAGGGGGTAAGATGGAGAATTAGAGGCAGAGCCAGGACAGAACAGAGGTCTCCTGCTGAGCCGGCCAGGGATTTTCTGCCCTTGTAGCACTTTTAGACCTGGAAGGGACCCAAGAGATTATTTCGTGCACCCTGCTTCCTTTTATAGAGGAAGCAAGATCTGCTTTAAGGACTGGCCCCACGGTACACAAACGGGAGGCAGGTTCTAAATAAATCAAGATCCTGGACTTCAAACTCAGGGCTAAGTAAGTAGGGGAATAATGCAGGCCAAAGACACACTGCCAGTCACCAAGCGAGTCTCAGAAGGTGGAGCAAGCAGGGGAGCAAGGCCCCTGGAACCTGGCACAACAGTCCCGAGGGATGTTAAACCTTTCTCCTGGAAAAACTGGGCCTGGCCCCAGCTTCCCGGCCTCCCTGACTGGCCTTTTCACTTCCTCCTTCCCTTCTCTGAATTCCAGAGGAATCTTGGGGAGAGGCTGGGATGGGCGGGAACGAGAGAGCAGGTCTGTGGAGGAGGCAGGTGGGGTACAGGCTACTAGGTGTCTGCCTGCCTCACCCCCATGCTCCCCTTTTCCCCCACTGCATCAGCTCCTACTACCAGCTGGGATGCAGCCCCACCTTAAGCACTGACCATTCAGGGTGACCATTAAATAGAACTTGATAAGAAATGGATCCCATTTCCCATAATGGTCACAGATTTTTTTTGGAGGGTGGGCAGTGTGGGGCTTCGAAGGGGGCTGGACCTTTCAGCACTGGATTGATGACCAATCTTGGGTCTGTGATCTCAGAAGGGCCTAGTCCAGACAAGATCCGAAGGAAAAGATGCTGTGTCCCAGCTCCTAATCTATTTTGCCCAGGAGTTTTCTGGCCCCAAAGTCAGCAGGGATCAGATCTATAACTTGACTACATCCCTGTCTGAGCACTGAGGAAAAGGGGGATCAGTAAGTGATTCTTTCAGGTACTGGGTGATCCTGGACAAGTCACAAAAGTCTCTGTTTCTCCAACTGTCAAATAAGGACCTTGGACTAGAGTCCTTCCACCCACTATCTAAATCCACGATCCTAAGAATGGGGGTGTCTGCCCCAAAGCCAGGGGAACATGGGTAACAGCAGCAGTTAAATTCAGACAAGGAGATTGAGAAACATTCTGGGGACTGGTCTGTAAAGGTCACTTAGGGCCAGGGAAGGAGCCACTCCCCCAGTGCAGCTGGATATCCCCAGTCCCTTAGTGCCCAGGGAAAGGGTGGTGGGGTGGGGGTGGGGCTAGGGTATCTGTTTCTTCATTAGGAACTATCTGTATCATTCCCCTCTCACATCATGGACTCCAGGTATGCTAGAAAGCAGGGATGGGCTAAGTGACTCACTCTCTCCTGCTACAAAATTGAGGGGGCGGGGGTTAGGGCTGAGGAGTGAGGTGGGATGGAAAAGGAAGGGCTGGGCTGACCAAGCCCCTTCCCCTCAAAGAGACAGATAAAATTCTTACTTCATTTAACCTTGTTGAGCCTCAGTTTACCCACTGATAAACTCAGCATTGAAATTTCAAGCCAATAAAGTTGGATGGAAAGAACTTTGAAAAAAATAAAGATTAATAGGTCTTGATTCTAATTCTGACTCAACTAGTAACTTCCTGACTGGACCTGATTAATTACTTAACTTTTCTGAATCTTAGTCACTTTGTATGTAAAAATGGGAATAAGACTAAATATACAGAAGCAGCATGATTCAGGGGAAAGAACCCTGGAAAGTTAGAAATAAAATCTGCTCTCAAGTCTTGGTTCCAACATCTAATAGCTATTTGACTTTGACCGAATAACTTCTGTCTTTTAATCTTCTCTTTCTCCTTTAAAATGTTAAGGTTTTTTTTTTTTTTTAAATCTGCAACTGGGCTTTCTTTTAAGAACAAAACAAAAAAGCATCCCCCATCCCGTTTGAAGATTCGTAGCTCATTTCAAAAAGGGTGCATCAAAGTTATCCTCTGTTATTAAAATAAAATTTTAATTGCTGTCTTTTGCTTTTATATCTGAGAAAATGGGGATATTAATCCCTGCACTGACTCCTTTCGGGGCTATTGTGAGGATCCAATGAGCCAGTGACCATGAAAGTGCTTTGGAAAGTCTAAAGTTCTGAACTGATGGGAAGGGCATGTGGACAGTGGGACACAGAAAGCTTTAAGCCATTGATTCCACAAGTAGTCACTGGGAAAGTTGGAGCAGGGCAGGGTGGTGGCTGTTGTTTTCAAATTCTCTAAAATTTAGCCTAGAGGTTCTTAATCAGGTGATGGGTGTGTATGTGCACATATATTATATTATATTATATTATATATACATGCATATATGTATCTATGCACACATATGCAAATTTGTTTATATGCATTGCATATGCACATGCACTATTACAAATGTGCAGTTGTGTATATTATATATTGTACACACATGTGCATTGCACATATACACATACAATATACACATATATGTATACACACATCACACATGTGTATATGCATATACATGCATACAATGCAGTGTATTATATCACACAATGCATATATAGGCATGTGCATAATGTGTATTACACATGTACATACACAGATAAATATATATGTCATATATTGCATTGTGTATACATCGTATACGTGCAGTTGTGCATGTATGGTACATTATATATTGTACCTATACATGTATACAGATATACATATGTGTGTGATATATTATATATTGCACAGTGCATGCGTGTATGCATATAATGCATATTGTATGCACATACATGAATGCAAAATGCATGTGTGTATAGTACATTTGCACATGTGGATGCATGTAACTATATAGGCACAATGTATAACATATTGTGTCACATGCATGTACATACATGCATACTCATGCACATATTTATAATATATTACATATATACATACATATACAGTTATATACATGGATGTATTGTGATATTGTATGTTGCGATGTTTACACACCTATGTGAACACATGTGTACAATACATTGCACATATGAAAATGTGCATCTATTAGATATAAATAGTATGAAATATATTGCACACGTATATATACATACCACAAGTGTACCTGTGTGTATGGTATGTTTTATATATTACTTACATGTATACATCTTCATAGATATGTATAATATATTATGTATAAAAATGTATTCACTAACTTCTAACTGAAATTTAACATTTAATTCTGAGGATGCCATAGGTTTCAGCAGACTGGCCAAAGGGATCTAGGATGCTAAAAACCTTCCATCTAGTAAACCCTAGAGGCTAATGTCTAAAATCAGAGACTAATGACAGTTAGTTTCTTCTGGTTCCTAAGCAGGTAAATGACTTGGCCAGCCCATGTGGGAGCAGAGGGAAACCTGGAAAGCTATGATTTGTTTTTATCACGTCTTAAGCCCTTTTTCTGACTAGAGGTATAGAATGGGGAGGGGGGTGATAGGGGGAGATTGATACATAGTGTTTGAGTTTGAGGGCTAGGTGCTGTCAGGTGGAAAGCTAGATGTTAGCTCCTCATGAAGGAAAAAAAGCAGATTTGAAGTTAGAAGACCCGGATTTAAATTCTGCCCCATGACCAACTAATTAGGTGATTTGACAGGATCATAGATTTAGATCCGAAAGGACCCAGAGACCAATAGCCTACCATGAGGAGCATAAAGAATGATGAGGCATCTGGGGTCCCACCGGGAAGGGCAAAAGAAACCTGGGCATGTGCCAAGAAGGGAGGCTCCGGTGCTCCTGCACAGCCAGGTACACACTCTACTCCACCCTCGCCAAGTCTCAACAGATCTCTGCAGCTATCACACCCAACCCCCAGGATGTTTATTCAAACTCCTGTACCCTGGCCTTAGTACCCACAGAGAGGACTCTCTTACACTGAGAAAGGACCCTCAAGCCCCTCTCCCCAAATCCAGATCCTTGGATCTGCCCTTTGGGGAGGGGAAACATGGACCTACTCATGGCCTGGCCCCTGAATCACAAACCCACCTTCCTAGGAAAAGCCTGCTCTGGGTACCAAACTGCCTAAGATTTGTTTGAGTCAGGGCTTTCTATCCTCGAAAGCTAAGACTCCTGACCCACCCCGGGGGGCTCCTTATTGTATCAAAACCCTAGACTCAGACAAAGCCCAGAGACCATCCTCCTGCTGCAGGGGGTGGGGCACTGATCTAGCAAGGGATGGAGCTTTGTACAGCAGCAGGTGGTGCTAGAAAGCTGTCACATAGAGGCAGAAGGATGAGTTCCAGTCCCATATCCGGGTGACCTTGAGTAAATCATTTTTTACCCTGATGGATCTCAAATTTTCACTCCTTTCTGTAAATTTCAGGGATCTGCTTAGAAGAGAGGTTCTTAATCTTTTTGTGTGTATTGGGCCCCTTTGGCAATTTGTGGAAGCCTATGGACCCCTTCTCAGCATAATGTTATTTTCATTCACAATAGAAGGAAATGCTAGCTTTCAGTTAAAGGTTAGCACACACTCAAAAAGGAAATTTTTTCCCATCACAGACCCCCTGAAATCTCTCCACAGATTCCCTTGTGGGGTTCATGGGCCCCAAGTTAAAAGCCCCTGATCTTTAAGATCCCTTTCAGCAATAAAATTAATGATTCTAGAAGGTTGGCTTGAGAGGTGTCTCCTATAAAGGACTTAGCCCAGGCTCCCCAAACAGGGAAGGCAATAAATTGCCCTACTCTTGGGAAGATAGAAGGTAGCAACAATCCTGGAGGTGGGCAGGGAAGGGATCCCCAGAAAAGGGTGTTTGCCTGCCCTCCTGGTAGCTGGTGGGGGAAGGAGGGTGGAGAAAGTCAGAACTCAAGCTATGGTGTAATCACACTTTGGTGTAACCTTGGAAATTCCTAATAAATCAGGGGAATGGGGCCAAGGCAGAGGGTGGGGCTGGGGCAAAGCCAGGAGGAAGTCTCCTAGAGCTCGGGCCTATCCTTCCCTTTTTCCAAACAGATTAGCTATGATTCCTGACCTCAACCCCCTTCTAGCTCTCCAGGATCCAGCAACCCCACTTTCCCATATCTCCCCCTCCCACTCTAGACCTGGAAGGGAAGACCTTTAGATCATCTAGTCCTCAGGTTATAACTGTTTTGTGCCAAAGACCTCTTGGGTAATCTGGTGAAGCCTAATACCCTGGACTCTCTTGCCGTCCTTCTAATTGATGTTGAATTTCAGCTAAAAGTTAGTGAAAATAAAGTTGTCTTTTTCCCCATCCAAGTTCACAAACTGTCTGAAATTGGGAGTGCAGGTTAAAAACCCTTGATTCTAATCCAATCGCCTCACTTTTCCAGTGAGGAAACTAAGGGCAAAGGGATTTGCTTAGGGTTGAGTCATAACAAATGGAGGGGTAAAAGATATGAATCTAGAACCTTTAAGGCTTAATCCTAAGGGAAGAAAAATAGGGTAAGGAGTCTGTCCTGAAACTTTGTTCTGGCTCCCTTTAATTTTTTCAGTGGTGGAAAGAACCTGACAGGATTCTGTCTCTTGTGCACCTCAAACAGTGGGTTCTCCTCCCTTTTGCCCCAATTTTCCCTTCCCCTCCTCCCGTTCTGTCTCTTCTCCCTTCCCCTTCTCACCGGACGTGGGCAATAGCTCTGGGGCTGAAAGAACTCCACTCCTCGCTCCACACGCTCCTGGTGGGCCTGAGACCCACAGCATCTCTCCATGCCATTATCAATGAGCTCATCCAGTTTACTTATGGAAAAGGCGCAGACAGCGGATTTGTGGTGTGGGACCCGGCTGTCCTCCTGGCTCACAGCAAAGGCCCCAAACAGCACTTTCTGGCCCTCAGGGACATCTAGATCCGTTGCCAGCGAGGCCCCCACGCTGGCCACGTGGGCTGCTTGAAGCACATTGTAAATTTCCTTCTTGAGGTTGACCCAGTGTCTTTTCCTGCGCCGTCTCTTGTAAGAAAAGTGACAATCAAGGACCAGCTCCCTGTATTCCCCCACGTCCGTCTCCCTCGCACTCAGCCGCACCAATCGAGTATGGAAAGTGGAGGGAACTTTCAATGACTCTGGCTGAACCGTCAGGAAATAGACGTAGTCGCCAGAGGGGAAAGTGTAGATGTACTCGATGGGATAGGTGGCCAGGTAGGCGGGCAACACAGACAGAGTTGGAAAATCCGGGGCAAAGCCCCGGAGGTTTGACTTGAGCCTGCGGATGGACACAGAGCGGGGACTATAGCGGGAAGCCACTGTCTCGTTCAGGGTGGAAGCCGCGTAGAAGTATAAAGAATAGCCCAGCTGCACCAGAGTCACCTGGGTACCTAGCGGGCTGGCTATGCAGTCAGGGCAATCATGGGGACCATTGGCCTGGGGGTCCCAGAGGCAGGAGGTGTGGCCCAAGCGGACGGTCCCGTTGTGAGTGTCCAGTTCGTGAACAAAGCAGCGGCCTAGCCGGGAAGAGCCACAAGTATAGAGCCAGGGTTGGTCAGGGTCCAGGACCAACACAGCGTTGTCTGTGTCTTCAAGGGGTAGTGAGAACTCTGACTTCTTACAAGCTGTGCAGGACTGGCAGCTGGGGTGGCCGGCAGGGCCCGTGACCAGGCTCTGGAGCAGCTCCAGCCTGGCATTCAGCATGTACAGATGATTCCTCGTGGTCACAAAGATAACCTGGCCATCACCATAAGCTATCACCCTTTGAATGGGGGCAGAAGCCTCAAAACTGGGCACCACGTATTGGACGCTGAAGTTCTGGGAGGCGGCATACAGGATACGGGGACATTGCCAAGATTCCTCTAGGGAAGGTGCCCCCTCTGCCAGGAGGAGCAGCAGTAGGCAGAATGAGAAGGTCCCCATGGCAAGGATGGAGGGGGGTGATTATCAGCTGGGCCAAGGGACAGGCGTGGCAGGGATCATCCTTCCTGAGCTAGGAGATGAGAGATTAGCAAAACAGGATCAGCCCCTGAAGAAAGGGATCTGGGGCAGGGTCCCCCAGTTTTCCCCCCTTCCCGTGCCAGTCAGTGAATGTTTAGGACTTGAGTTGTGGAAGAATCTTCGTTAAGAAACGACTCCACAGAGCAGGGTCTCCTGGGGGAATGGGAGAGGAGTGCTGGCTTTCAGCTCCCTTTGGGCAGGAGTGCCCCTAAGATTCCTCCCCAAAGCCGGTCTGGCCCTGAGTGCCGGACTCATCCTCCCCTCCCTTTATTCCTCCTCCCCCCATTTCCCAAGGAATGAGTCCCTAGGAGCCATACCTGTGGTAGGGGCAGGAGCTGGAGACAGCCAGCCACAAACAGGAGGGAGCTGCTTGAGTCTCTGTACTTCCCAGCCTGTCCCGCTTTAATCACTCACCTGTGGCCTTCTTAACTCGGGCAGAAAATAGCTAGATCGGCCTTGCAGGCGGGGCTGGGGGGCTGAGCCCCGCCTGAGAGGGCATGAGGGGGCGGAGCCCAGGAGGAGGGGCAGCGGCAGGGGTGGGGCTCCCCGGACCCCGCCCTGCTAGGAGGCCCGGGATAGGAAGGTCCAAGTCCTGATCTTGTCCTCCACCCGAACCAGCAAGGCGGTGACAGAGGGTGGAGATCTATTCCGGGTTTCAGTCTCCAGAGCCTACTGCCGGTGCTGGGAACCAGAGAACCAGAGCCACACCAGTGGCTGAAGTCAGCCTTATAGAGACTGTAGAGAGTCCTGGACCCGGACTCAAAAGACAGGTTCGGTCCTGCCCCCACTAGCTTGCTATCTGATCTTGGGCAACTTACAGGCACTTGGTTTCTGAAATGGACAGAAGACTGGGCCCCCTCTCTGGGTCAAGGGGCCTTGGAATCTCTCTGGACATCTGGGTCAAGGGGCCTTAGAATCTCTCTGGACATCTGGGTCAAGGGGCCTTGGAATCTCTCCAGAAATCTCTTGTGGGTCAGCAGTCTTTTGAGTACCTGGAAAATGTTTGCCTAAGTCAGGTCTACAGTCAAGGCATATAGGCGTTTTCCATTGTATTTTCCATATCTTGTTATCTCCCCATTGTAAGTGAGACATCAATGTCAAATGTAACCTAGGGAGTAGCCAAGGACTTTAAAGGTGTGCTCCTCCCAAGGCTCAGGGCTGGACTCTACCAGAGGGTCCAGTCGCTGGCCGGCTAATGAAGGCTGGACTCTACTAGAGGGTCCAGTAGCTAACAAAGGCTCTCAAAATTCTAATTATGTCGGCTGTCCTGTATTTTCTTGCCTGGGCTATCTCAGTTTCCTCATTTGTAAAACTGAAGCGGTTCAGACTAACTGATCTCTCAACTCTCTCCCAGCCCTAATTTTTAGAGCCACTGTGGGACCATTCCTCTCCTCCCCAAAATCGTCAGAGGAGAAAGAACCCAAGTTGGACTCTGGTCAGAAAGAAAGGAAGGACTCTGCTCCAGGAGCAGGCTTGGGAGAGCAATGACCAGGAGCGGGAGAGAGCCTGGGCAATGGGTGCCCTGCGTATGTGCATGTGCCTTTTGATGTTCTGGTCTGGACCACACTTTAGACCCACAGAGTCTAAAAGCTGGAAGGGACCTCAAGGAGCAAAGGATCACAGATAGAAGGGAACTTCAAGGTTATCTCTTCCAAGCCCCTTTGTTTTACATAGGAGGAAACTGAGGCTCACAGAAGTTATGGGATTTGTCCCATTTTATTAAATCAGACTTGGCAAACAAGCTGCTGGTCCAGGCCACAAAGCTCCAGAGTATAACCCAAACTTGCTTAAAATGTGGCTCCTATTTGATGTGTGTATGTGTGTGTGTGTGTGTGTATACACTGTGGTTTTCTAAGTCAATATGCAGCCCATAGGAATCCTTATGTGGTCCCCGCTTTTATTTGAGTTTGACACTCCTGTATTAAGTGGAGAGTCAGATCTTTTAACTCTGCCTCTAGTATCCTCCATCTCTGTATGATGCCAGACTGGTACTTGTTCTCCCCCTAAGGAGGGTCCTGAGCATCCTCAAACAATTCTTTCAGGGCTCACATATGTGGGAAATGGAGTAGGGATGGAGAGAACAGAGCCCCAGGTATAAAGATCGCACCCAATCCCCTGCTCCATTATGTGGAAGATGGGCCACTTGGCCCAGAGGAGGGATCACAGGTTTATGAAGAATGGACCATACAGGGGTACAGACGGAATGAATCTTAGCTGTGAATAATGGCTGCATCAGGGTGCCCAGGATGTGGATGGATGTGGAGATGTGAGCAGAGACAACCCAGGTAGGGAGGGCAAGACAGCTACCATCAGGGTACTTTCAGCCCATCTCAGCCATCCTGATCTGAAGACCTTAAACATAGGTCTGTAGAAGCAAAATCCTGTGCCATTGAGGGGCCTGGCAGAAAGAGAAAAATAAACAGGTGAAAGCAAAAATGAGACCAAAAAACCCCAAACAAGACAAAGAAAGATGGATGGATCCACAGAAGGTATACACTCCTCTGAAATGTGGGAAAAATACAGGAGAAAGGGAAGGAGGGAGGAGAAAGGGAGGAAGGAGAGAAGAGAGGGAGAAGAGAAGGGAAAAGAGAGGGAGAATAAAGAAGAGAGGGGGAAGAAGGAGAAGGGAGATGGAGAGAGAGGAAGGGGCAGCAGAGAGGGAGAGGAAGGAGGGGGAGGAAGGAAAAGAAGGAGGGAGCTAGTAGGAGGAAGGAGGGGGAAAGGGAAGGAGAGGGGAGGGAGGGGGAGAAAGGAAAAAGGGGGTGGAGAGGGTGGAGGGGCAAAGTACCCTGGGCTGAGAGTCTAGAGAGCTGGGTTCCAATCTTAGGTTTCCTGCTCTTCAGACTGTGATTCTCTGTGTGTGTGTCTCTGCCTTGGTTCTCTCTCCCTATTTCCTTGTCTCTGTCTCTCTTTCTTTTTCTATCTTTGCATCTGTATCAGCAAGAGCAGTTGGCAGGCTTGGCCCAGGGGATACAGATTTTCAATTTCCGCAGCTGAACGCCCCCCTCATTTGGCCGCTTTCCTGGTTGGTTGGGGGGGGGGAACCCGCTCATCTCATTCCCTGCCCCCCTTCCTCCTGACTCACGTGTTCTCTACCACCACCAAACCCAACAGCCCTGAGGGTGCTGGGAAGCTGACACTGTGTGCAGTTATGTCACATGGGTTCCCTTAAGGAGAATTTGCTTCTTCCCAGGCACACACCTCACCCCCATACACATGTGTATGAGCACATAATCAGAGTGCAAACAGAGGGGGATGCCAGGCACCCAGAATGCAGACATGCTACACACATGCATGGTCATGCGGATACATGACTGCACACATATGATCTCAGGAGCTAGCATCTTTAATGTGCTTTAAGACGGGCTAAACATTTTCCTAACTATAATGTGAGGTAGATCCTACAAATATTGTCTATACTTTATAAATGGGGAAACTGAGGCTTGGGGCTATTAAGTGAACTCCCAAGATCACTTACCTAGTGACTATCAAAGTCAGGATGCAAACTTGGTTTTTTTTGGCTCCACACCTAGCCAAACATTATCTTCCATGTGCACTCGCATGTGCATACACACACACACACACACAAACACAAACACACAACTTGGATCACACAAATTAATTTTTCAGTTTGGGAACTTGTCCCAACTCCACCTCTCCCATCAGCCATGTAGAGACAGCTGGGTGTCTGGGGGGAGTCCAGAAGGGCTCTCTGACTCATTTCTGACTTCTTGCCTTAGTTTGTCCATCTCTGAAATGTGCTCTTCAATGCTTATTGCAAATCTTGGGAATGAAAGGACTCAAAGACCCAGGGTTTGGGGATAGTTGGAAGGGTAGAATCTGGGACTTTCAATCCCTTCCCCTCAGGATGTCCAGCAGGATTGAGAACACTCTATGAACAGCCTCTTTACTAGTTTGACTTGGGCTTCCCCCTCTGCCCTCATCTGTCTGTCTATAAAACAGATTCAACTTGGTACAAGGAGCTAGGGGTGAGGTCTAGAGAGTTTCTCTCATTTGAGATCAGAAGACCTAAATTTGAAACTTAATCCTGGGGCAGCAGTGGATAGAGCACCAGCCCTGAAGTCAGGAGGACCTGAGTTCAAATGTGGTCTCAGACACTTAACACTTCCTAGCTGTGTGACCCTGGACAAGTCATTTAATCCCCAACTGCCTCAGCCAAAAAAAAAAAAAAAGAAAGAAAAAAAAGAAAAGAAAAAAAAAGTAGAAACTTAATCCTGCCCCTCCCTATGTGACATCGGCCAAGTCAGTCAACATCTAAGTGTCTCCTGTGTACCAGGCACTGTGCCAAGCAGTGAGGATACAAAGAAAAATATGCAGAAACAAACCCCAACTAGACTCTGCTCTCAAGGAGCCTCTCTTGCTCCCAGTTTCCTCACAAAAAAAAAAGAGGAAAAAGATTGATTTATATTAGAGGTTGTTAACCTTTTTTTGGCCATTAGTCACTTTGGCAGATTGGTGAAATCTGGGGATTCCTTCTCAGAACAAAATATCTTACTTTAGAAGACAAAATGCAGAGGATTACAAAGCAAACTACATGGGAAATAGAGTTATCAAAACATTTTTTAAATCCCCATTTGAAGAACCCCTGATCTAATATTTGATAAAACCCCTCCTAGTCATTCTATGATTTCTACCAATTTTCCTCCTTCCCAGAAAGACATTTTCTAGGGAGAATTTCTAGGGAGAAGACTGAAGGAAAAACAGTATCCTGTTCTGTTTGGCTTTGGGGAGGAGAATTGCTAATATCTTCCGGAAGGAGTCTTGTTGCATAGTAGAAAAAGCCCTGTTCCTGGAATCTACCCAGGATTAGCTGTGTGACATTGGACAAAATCCCATCCCTCTCTGAGCTTCCTTTCCCCTTATCTGTAAATGGTAGGAGCACGGTGTTGTCTCACTGAGGTCTATTCCAATTCTGCTAAGCCCATCAGTGCTCCCCCTTTTCCTGCTCCCCCCGACTCAGCATTACTTCAATTATGAACCAGAGGGCTTCTTGACAGTCTCCTTATTTAGAGAGAACCAGAGGCAGAGATGGCTCAGCTGTTCCCCTTACCCAGAGCTTGGGAATCAGGGATCCCCAGCCGATGATTTTATGTTTTCCCTGGCAGAAATGCTGATTCCCCCATGCTCATGCATCCCTGCAACAGCCAGACTCCAGAGGATCAGCCCCCCTAACATCTTTCCTCTTCTTCCCCTAAAGAGTACACTAGGGAGGGTTCCCACACAAGTGTGCGTATATGCACATAGACAGGATTAGGACTTGGGTGTTCTAGCGATTTTTCACTACTGTGCCTTAGACTCAATTTTTCCTTCTGTAGAATAGGTGACATTTCTTGCTGAATAAAATTGGGGGGTTGGGGATGGATATGAAGGGAATCTCTGAGGAAAATGGTTTTATATTCCAGGGACAGAACCTAGCTCAGGCTGTGTAGGATGGGAGTGGGGTGAGGGAATTAATCCTATTCAGTTTTTCTCCTTAAATTACTCCTCCTTCCTAAATACCACAGAATGCTGCTTCCCTCATGGCCTTGCTCCCCGGAATTAGACATTCCATTTCCTCAGCACTGAGGCATTTAAACTCTCCCAGCTGCCCAAGTAAGTACTTTATATGTATTTATATAGAAAGTCCCAAAAGTCTTGGTGCAGTTTAAAGCTATTATTAAAGCTGTTTTAATAGCTTAAAACTACACCTTTGGTTTTAAGCTATTAAAGTTTTAATAGCTTAAACTGCATGGAGACTTTTGGAATACTATGCATTTAGGAGTGTACATTATTTGCTATTGGGATTGTGCACCCCCTCCTCAGAATAGGAGTTCCTGGAGGATGGGACTGTGTCACTAATCCCATCATAGCTCACAGCCTTTGTAAGGACTCTCTAAAGGTAGGACCAGTGTCTCTATTCTTAGGCAGAGGGCTCCCTAAAGAGCTCTTGAGACTTGAGAGTCTACAGGATATATTCTTGATTAAAGCCAGTACCTTATATTTATCATCTGCAGAGTGGAAGGGGCCCTACCTGTCTGCCCTAAAGATGTCTGAGAATCTTCTCCAGGAATTTTCCCTGGGGAGTTCAAAAGCTAGCCTGGCCAAGAGCCATCATCTAGAAGATCTTGGATACTTGTACTGATAGCTACCCTGCTCATCCAGCAGGTATACCAGTTTCCATCATCACACATCCATTATCATACCTGCTAGCTGGCATTTCAGTACCATTTTAAGACCAGCATAACACTTTATATACATTATTTCAGTTGACCCGCATAACAACAACCCTGTGAGGTTGATGCTATTATTATTCCCACACCCCAAGCAGATGGGAACAAGAAAAGGTGACCTTTCCTCAAATTATTGTGTATTTATTTAACTGTAGAGCCAGTATGTTGGACTAAGGGCAGCCATCCAACTGAACTCTCCCAAAATTCACAACTTTAAAATGACTCAAATCAAATTTTAGAGAGGCAGAACCAGCAAAAAATCAGGGTGAGACACTTTTCTGGTCTAAGAAAATTTAATAAGATGGCAGGAAAAGTCTGTGAAACCAGTGTGAAGGCCTATCTGGAGCCCATATACCTACAGGTAAGCTGCAGCATCAGCTTAGGGACTCTCAGCTGGGAGACAGTAAGGAAATAGGATGACTGGTCAGAAAGAGACTACAGGGGATCCTTTGCTGGCATTGGCTATAGCTGACACTGACTGGCAACTCTATTGCCCATACACAGTTCTGGGTTGCAGTTCCAGGGCTCAGAGGAGCACTGAAAGTCAATCAAAAGGAAACAGGAGCCCTGGTCACAGTTCCATAGTAAAGAGGAGTATTAGTGCCTGTAAATGCAAGGAACTAGGAGCCCTTTCTGGGTAAAGACCCGATCACAGATCAGAAGAGCAGTGACATACCTCTTCCGGGATCACACCACCTTGGAGGCACCAAATACTTTCAGACCCTCAGAATTAGTTCTGAAAACAGTAGCACAAAAAAAGCCAGAAGCTTGGGATAGTGCCTACGCACTAAGATGAGCAAAGCCCAACTTTAACATAAAGTTCAGTCAAGAAATAGTCTAGGAAAAAAAATGAACAAATAGCAAAAAAAGATTTTTTTTTACCATAAAAAGCTACTACCGTGGTAGAGAAGACCAAGATATAAACTTGGAAGAAGACAACAATGTGAAAACAGCTACCAAAAAAAACTTCAAAGAAAAATGCTAATTGGACACAAGGCCAGCAAGAATTCCTAGAATAGTTAAAGAAATGAGTAGTAGAAATTGGGAAAAGAAATAAGAGTGATGCAAACAAAAATATGAAAAGAATTAATAGTTTTGTAAAAAGAGGCATGCAAAAAATACTGAAGAAAATAGCATCTTATTTGCACATGTTTAATATATTTTGGATCACTGGGGGGAAGGGAGGGAAAAAATTAGAATACCAGGTTTTATAAGGGTGAATGTTGAAAATTATCCATGTATATATTTTGAAAATAAAAAGCTTTTATTAAAAAATTTAAAAAGACAAAAAAAGAAAATAGTATCAAAAAAAAAAATCCCCAGCATTTGGCCAAATGATAAAAAAGGCACAAAAATTTACCAAAGAAAAGAACTCCTTAAAAAAGAAGAATTGACCAAATGGAAAACAAGGAACAAAAATCTCATTAAAGAAAGCCATTCCTTAAAAATTTTTAAAGAATTGGGCAAATGGAAGCTCCATGAGACATGAAGGAACAATAAAACAAAGTCAAAAGAATGAAATAAATAAAAGAAAATATGAAATATATCATGGGAAAAAACAAGTGACCTGGAAAATAGATTGAGGAGATATGTTAAGAATTATTGAACTACCTAAAAGTCATGATCAAAGAAATAGCTTAAATGTCATATTTCAAGAAATTATCAAGGGGGGGCAGCTAGGTGGCTCAGTAGATAGAGCACCAGCCCTGAAGTCAGGAGGACCTGAGTTCAAATCTGGTCTCAGACACTTAACATTCCCTAGCTGTATGACCCTGGGCAAGTCACTTAACCTCAATTGCCTCAGCAAAAAAAGCAAAAAAAAAATTATCAAGGGAAACTGCCCTGCTGTTATCTTAGATCCAGAAGGCAAAATAGAAATTAAAAGAATACACCAGTCACTTCCTGAAAGAGATTCCCAAGTGAAAACTCTTAGAAATATTATAGTTAAAGTCCAGAACTCACAGGTCAAAGAGAAAATATTTCAGACATCCAGAAAAAAACAATTCAAATATTGTGGAGCCATAATCAGGGTTATACAAGATTTAGCAGCTTCCACATTAAAGAAGTGAAAGGCTTGAAATATGATATACCAGAAGACAAAGGAGTTAGGATTACAACTACAAATTACCTACCCAGCAAAACTGAGTGTAATCCTTTTGAGAATGGGGTGGGGAGAATAGAGGTTTAATGAAATAAAGGACTTTCAGATATTCCTGATGAAAAGAGAAGAATTGAAGAGATAATCTGACATTCAAACAGAAGATTCCAAAAACAAACAAACAAAAAAAGCTAAATTTGAGTTATCATAAGGGACACAATTAATTTAAACTGTTCACCTTCCTATATGGGAAGAGGATACAGGCAACTCCTGGGAACTTTTTCTTTATAATCATCATTAATAGGATTTTACATAAACAGTGGGCATGGGTATGAGTCGATTATATTGGAATAATCTCCAGCAAAAATGATGGAATGAGGAAGAAGGATGCACTGGGAGAAGGGGGAAAGTAAGAGGTAAAATAGGAAAAAAAACTTATCACATAAAAGAGAAATGCAAGGAAGAGCTTTTACAATGGAGAGAAAAATGGGAGGGGGCAATGTTTGACCCTCATTCTTACAGAATTGGTTCAAAGAGGGAAGGATATACATATATGTGTGTATGTGGACACAGATATATAAACACACACACAGCTGTTACACAATGGAGAAATAAGAGATGGAAAAGAATAAGGGATGGGGGTAATAGGAAATGGGGATGGTGATTAAAAGGAGGGTGGATTAAGGGAGGTAGTGCTTAAAAACAAAATAGACTTGAGGTGGTATAGGATAAAAAGGGAGCTAGGAAGAAACAAAAGAAAATGGATTGGAGGGAAATACATAGTAATCATCACCGTGGATGTGAATGGGATGAACTCACTCATAAAATGGAAGCAGACAGCAGAATAGATTAAAAACTAGAAGCCAACAATATGTTGTTTACAAGAGACAATAGAAATAGAAAGACATAGTTATCATAAAGGTCTAGAGCAGAATCTATTATGCTTTTATGCTATTATGCTATTATGACGTAAAAAAAGCAGAGGTAGCAATCATCTCAAAGCAAAAGCAAAAATAGAACTAACTAAAAGGATAATCAGGGAAACTGTATTTAGTTGAAAGGTGTTGAAAGGTACTATAGGCAATAGAGTAATATAAAAAAAAATTTACCAAAAATTCTCTGAAAAAGAACTCTTTTTTTTTTTTTTTTGCTGAGGCAATTGAGGTTAAGTGATTTGCCCAGGGTCACACAGCTAGGGAATGTTAAGTGTCTCAGACCAGATTTGAACTCAGGTCCTCCTAACTTCAGGGCTGGTGCTCTATCCACTGTACCACCTAACTGCCCCAAAGAATTCATTTCTAAAACATATACTTAATATATAATTGAGTCACATTTATATAATAAAAAGTCATTTCCCTGTTGATGAATGGTCAAAGGATATGAATAGACACTTTTCAGAAGAAATAAAAGCTATCTATAGTCAAATTTAAAAATATTCTAAATCATATTGACTAGAGAAATGCACACTAAAATAACTCTGAAGTACTACTTCACACCCATAAGAAATAACAAAGATGAGAGGGAATAAGGAAGAATAGGTACATTAATGAACTGCTGGTGGAGTAGTAAACTGGTCCAATCATTCTGAAGAATAATTTGAAATTATGCCCAAATGGCATATAAAACTGTGCATACCTTTTGATCTAATAATTCCACTATTAGTTATTTAACCTAAAAGAAAAGAGGAAAAGGAAAAAGACCTATATGTAAAAAAAAATTATGTTAGCTCTTTTTGTGGTAGCAAAGAAGTGGAAATTGAGGAGATGGTCATCCATTGGGGAATGGCTAAACAAGTTATGACATATGGTTTTGATGGATTAATATTTAACTGTGGGAAATTATAAGGGGTTGGTTTCAGACATGACAACACCTATATGAACTAAGTGAAGTGAGAAGAACCAGGAGATCATTGTGCATGATGTGAGAAATGGATGGATATTTGGTTTCCACAGTTATGAAAATTAAAGGGGAGAAATGAAGCTTAAATTGGAAATCTGAGATCCACAAAAACACCAGAGAATAACAAGGGTGGAGTTTATCTTCCCCCAAAATAATTTAAGTTCCTTGGGGGCAGAGACTGACTTTTGTGGGCAGGGGTGGTAGCTTGAGATTTGAAAAGAATCTTTTATTCTTTGCCTTTAGCCCTCCTCTGTTACCTTTCCCCTTCTAGAATGTAAGCTCCTTTGGGCCAGGGACTGGCTATGTAAGGAGGGCTGAAGATTCATGTCTTGTAACGTCTGTAACATCCAATTAATGGGAAATCAGGGGAGGGATTTGTGCTTCAGGATAGGAAATAAAATACTGCCTTTGGAGTTTCAAAGATGTATCTACTCACCTAGACACCCATTCTTGCAAGAATGTAAAATAAATCTTTTCCACATTCATCAATGAAATCAAACACTTTGTTTCTTACAAATAGGGGCTCGTCCAGGATCCAGACATTATGAGTTCAGGGTGACCCTGTTGAAGTACAAGTAGACTTGTCTCATTTATTTCAATGGCTTCGTGACTCGGCTCCAGCTTCTCCCACTCATAGAACCTCCAAGATCCCACAATCACATTAGTAAGTAAGGTCACTGATGAATCCAAGAATCAGGAAGGGAACTAGAATAGGTTCTGTAGCAGCCAGGCAACTCCATGCACAGACCAAAGGTAAGAAGACAGACGATCTAGTATTGCCTTTGGTGTCTGGGGCTATTTTACAGCATCTGAGGTGTCAGACAAGTTGGTAAGATGGGAAATTTAATGATGCCTTGAGACATATCTCTCATATAGTTCTGGAAGAGAGGGGATGTCAGGAAATCTAGAGTTGCATAAATATTAGTGATCTGGGATCACTGCAGTGTGGAGATCTCCACACTGGGGTGCAGGAAGGATCTGCACAAGAGATATTTTTACAACACACTCTAGGGAAGAAGTAAAGAAGTAGAGCTCTGGAAGAGGAGAGGTTCTTCTCCAGAAAGTAGGGAAGCAACAATTCTGTACTAGACAGAAAGAAAAAGAATTTAAAAGCAGTTTATGTTTGTGTGTGAGTGTGTCTGTGTTTTGTCTTCTATGGTTTTTTTCAGTCAGTTAAATTACAAAGTAAAAGAAATGATCATTTTGGGATTTAAAAGTGCTTGTTTTGTGCATCTTAATGCAAATTTTTCTTAAGTTTTCAAGGTCCTCTCCTTAGAGGGGAATGGCTAGAGCCGTTACATGTGAACTTATATTCAGTCCAGCCTCTCCAAAGAACGGTAGGCTCCAAAAACCCCATGCTCTGAAGTCAGCCTCAGTTTCTCTCCAGATGGGTCCTTACATCCCCCAAATCCCCAGAATATCAAAACTCTTCTTCGGGGCTTTGGATTCTGTAACAGGTGGTCTATATGCACATGGCTTGGAGAAATCTAGGGAAATCCATTTTACACTTTAAAATCTTTCCTCCCTTTCCGATACAGCAGTTCACATAGGAAGAGTATAAAATTTAGGAGGTAGAGGAGTCAATGCCATTTTGTTTCTAGGAGCCTATGTCTCCCTCTCAGGTCTCAAATAGCTTACCACCATTTCAAAGATTTTGGGCAGTCTAGGAGAATGGCATTTTTGAAGTGAAAGAAGAATTTTCTCCCAAAAATGTGACCTAAATTATTGTGTTTAAATTTAAATTGTATATGATAGAATTACTTTCAATTGATGCATTTGGGAATAAAATTTTAGAAGAATGTGTGCATTAATATTGAAGTATTGCTACTAGAAGTTTAAATCTGTATTTGATTAGATTTTAAGTTTTAAAAAATAGTTATTAAAACAGAGTTCTCTGATAACTTACCTAAAGAGGTCACATATTTGTATCTCCTAATTAGATAAAATATGTTGTTTTTTAAATTGCATATTGGGCAAGTTGTAAAATTTATGAGTTATGCTTTAAAATTTTGTCAGTTCATTTCCAGTCATATGAAAAGGTGTTCCAAATCACTATTGATCAGAGAAAGGCAAATTAAGACAACTCTGAGATACCACTACACACCTGTCAGATTGGCTAAGATGACAGGAAAAGATAATGATGAATGTTGGAGGGAATGTGGGAAAACTGGGACACTGATACATTGTTGGTGGAACTGTGAATGGATCCAACCATTCTGGAGAGCAATTTGGAACTACATTCAAAAAGTTATCAAACTGTGCATCTCCTTTGACCCAGCAGTGTTTCTATTGGGCTTATATCCCAAAGAGATCTTAAAGGAAGGAAAGGGCCCAACATGTGCAAGAATGTTTGTGGCAGCCCTTTTTGTAGTGGCTAGAAACTGGAAACTGAGTGAATGCCCATCAATTGGAAAATGGCTGAATAAATTATGGTATATGAATGTCATGGAATATTATTGTTCTCTAAGAAACGACCAGCAGGATGATTTCAGAGAGGCCTGGAGAGACTTGCATGAACTGATGCTGAGTGAAACGAGCAGAACCAGGAGATCAATATACACGGCAACAACAAGACTATATGATGATCAATTCTGTTGGACATGGTTCTCTTCAACAATGAAGTGATTCAAACCAGTTCCAATTGTTCAATGATGAAGAAAGCCATCTACACCCAGGGAGAGGCCTGTGGGATCTGAGGGTGGACCACAACATAGCATTTTCACGCTTTCCATTGATGTTTGCTTGCATTATGTTTTCCTTCTCAGATTTTTTTTCTTATAGATCCAATTTTTCTTGTACAGCAAGATAATTGTATAAATATGTATACATATATTGGATTTGTCAAGTATTTTAACATAATTAACATGTTTTAGAATTCCTGTCATATAAGGGAGGGGGTGGGAGGAAGGAGGGAAAATTTTGTAACAGAAAGCTCTGCAAGGGTCAGTGATGAAAAATTACCCATGCATATGCTTTGAAAATAAAAAGCTTTAATAAACAATGTAAAAATAATTTTGTCAGTTCTGCTGGACATGTGTATAAGTTTTATGAAATTTGGTACAAAGTTATTTAGATATTACCTATATTGTGAATCTTAAAATTTAAAAAGGGTGATTTTAAAAGCAAAGGACAAGAAAGATTGATTTGCAAAAGCAATTGATAGTTTGAATGGAACATCCAGTTAGAATTTCATAAGCTAAAGTATTGGTTTTTAAAATAACTTTTTTTTCCCAATTGGTGTGTATGTTAAAATTCGAAACTTGAGATTCCTATCCATTTTTGTGATTGGCTATATTATGTCTATTTGGCTATCACTTATGAGAATTATGAGATTACTAATTAAGATATTTGGAGTTATTGTCATAATATTGAAACCTAAAATTGAAATGCTGTTGATGTGGATTATGATGTTGGGCACAGAGAAAGAAATGGGATGTTGGGCCCAGAGAGGAACAGGATGTTGGGCACAGAGAAAGAGGATGTTGGGCAACAGAGAGAGAAATGGAATGTTGGGCACAGAGAGAAATGGGATGTTGGGCTGGCACCAAATTATGTGGTTTGAGGACCCAAAAATGGTGTAGGTTTTGTAGACATCAGATGATGATAGGCACCCAAAGTTGGGATTCAGTCATATGAAGAATTCACAGTGGCCATTCTCTTTGGGAAAAGGTAGATTTATTTAGGGAAGAGGTTATAGACAAAAAATGTACAAAAATAGACACCAGGAATAGTAAATATGAAATAGAGTGGGAGAGCATAGAAAAGTTTTTAATAATTAATGATGGAAAGGGCAAGTTCCTTAGTGGAACTTGCCATTTGCCAGGAGAAAGGAAACATCCCAGGAGGCTGGCATGCCCTTAGCTGGCAGGCTAAATCCTGAAAGGGACTTAGCACTCCAAGAGTTAGCTAGCTATAAGGAGGAGAATAGAGTTAGGAAGCATAGTGAAGTTAGGAGAGATACTACGTGCCATAGGGAAAAGTGAAAGGGAAAGACACTAAGGGGCAGAGTGCCTTGGCAGACCGACCCAAAGGAAGGCAGTAGCCATGAGATGGCCCATAAGTAGATTTTATAAGGGAAATTTAGCCTCAGAGACACAACTGAGATATCTGGTAGGGCATGGCAAGGTGAAACTGTTCATGATCTCTACAGGAGTCCAACATAACTTGAATTTCAAACTGTACTCCCTTCCCAAAGGGTGGGGCCATGGAGCTGAACTGATCTCTGTCGGTGCCTTCTCCCTGCCTGTCTCAGGGACTCTAAGGTGGGGTTGGATTGGCAGGGAAAGTGGACTTAGCCCCTGCTCTGGAGTTCATTTTCCTGGTTTGTGATCTGGAAAAAGCTTGATTCCGGGTGTAGAGCTCCAGTCTCTTCACCTTTAGGTTTCTAAAGCTTTTTGATTGTGATTTTTAGTAGTTAATCTGAAATTTAGGACTGAAAACTATATGCTATGATAATTGTGGAAATATGTATAGAAGAATTGCACATGTTTAACATATATTGGATTACTTGCCATCTGGGGAGGGTGTGAAGGGAAGGGAAGGAAAAAATTTGGAAGGCAAGGTTTTGCAAGAGTGAATGTTGAAAATTATCTATGCATATGTTTTAATAATAAAAGCTTTAATAAAAAAGAAAAGAAAAGAAAACTGTATGCTAGTTATATGCATGATCTGTTGTCTTGGGAAGGTGAAGAGTTAGTCCACCCTTCCCTCCCTCATTAGAGTGCAACCCTCAACCTATAGCTCCCTCCCTTTGCTGGTCAAATGAAATTTCTTTAACATTAATTGCTTCTATTGTTCAAAGGAATAACTTATGTTTACACTGTGTTAATAACTGCATATTTGTCTTGATTTTTCCAAGTCTGTGGTTGTTTTAAGGCAAAGACATTTGTGCTACTGTATCAGTGGTTCTATAGCTTAGCAATGCCAGGAACTTCTGAAAGAAGTTTTCTAGATTTCTGGTTAACTTCAAATTCTCTGAAAATTTCTTTGAAATAAAACACATTCAGCAAAATTGCCTGATATTTATTAAGTGTATCATAGTCCCATTGTTTTTTTTTTATTTTACTAACATTTTTTATTTGCAAAACATATGTATGGGTAATTCTTCAACATTGACCCTTTCAAAGCTTTCTGTTACAAATTTTTCCCCCCTACTCCCCACCCCTCCCCTAGATGGCAGGAAGTCCACTACATGTTAATTATGTTAAAATATTTGACAAATCGAATATACGTATGCATATTTCCACACTTATCATTGTTGTGCAAGAAAAATCGTATCTACAAGAAAGAAAAAAAAATCAGAGAAAGGAAACCCAATGCAAGCAAACATCTATAGAGAGCATGAAAATGTTATGTCGTGGTCCACATTTCACATCCCTCTCTCTGGGTGTATATGGCTTTCTTCACTGAACAATTGGAACTGGTTTGAAACATTTCATTATTGAAGAGAGCCATGTCCATCAGAACTGATCATCATACAGTATTGCTGTTGCCATGTATAATGATCCCCTGGTTCTGCTCATTTTACTCAGCATCAGTTCACGCAAATCTCTCCAGGCCTCTCTGAAATCGTCCTACTGGTCGTTTCTTACAGAACAATAATATTCCATAACATTCATATACCATAATTTGTTCAGCCATTCTCTAATTGATGGGCATCCATTCAGTTTCCAGTTTCTAGCCACTACAAAAAGGGCTGCCACAAACATTTTTGTACGTGTGGGGCCATTTCCCTCCTTTAAGATCTCTTTGGGATATAAGCCCAATAGAAACACTGCTAGGTCAAAGGGTATGCACAGTTTGATAACTTTTGGAGCATAGTTCCAAATTGCTCTCCAGAATGGTTGAATCCGTTCACAGCTCCACCAACAATGCATCAATGTTCCAGTTTTCCCGCATCCCCTCCAACATTCGTCACTATATTTTCCTGTCATCTTAGCCAATCTGACAGGTGTGTAGTGGTACCTCCGAGTTGTCTTTTTTTTTTACATTTTTATTTTTATTTTTTTATTAAAGCTTTTTATTTGTATAACATATGTATGGGTAGTTCCCCAGCATTGATCTTTACAAAGCTTTCCATTACAAATTTTACCCCCAGTTCCCTCCCCTCCCCTAGATGGCAGGAAGTCCACTACATGTTAATAATGTTGAAATGCTTGAGAAGTTATGCAAGAAAAATCCTATCTACAAGAAAAAAAAAGAATCAGAGAAAGGCAACACAATGCAAGCAAATGTCAATAGAGATCATGAAAATGTTACGTTGTGGTCCATATTTCATATCCCTCTCTCTGGGTGTATATGGTTTTCTTCAGTGAACAACTGGAACTGGTTTGAGACAATTCTTTGTTGCAGAGAGTCTTGTCCATCAGAATTGATCATCATGTAATACTGTTGTTGCTGTGTATGATGATCTCCTGGTTCTGCTCGTTTCACTCAGCATCAGTTCATGCAAGTCCCTCCAGGCCTCTCTGAAATCGTCCTGCTGGTCGTTTCTTACAGAGCAATAATATTCCATAACATTCATATACCATAATTTATTCAGCCACTCTCCAATTGATGGGCATCCCTTCAGTTTCCAGTTTCTAACCACTACAAAAAGGGCTGCCACAAACATTCTTGCACATGTGGAGCCCTTTCCTTTAAGATCTCTTTGGGATGTAGGCCCAGTAGAAACACTGCTGGGTCAAAGGGTATGCACAGTTTGATAACTTTTTGAGCATAGCTCCAAATTGCTCTCCAGAATGGTTGAATCCTTTCACAGTTCCACCAACAATGCATCAGTGTCCCAGTTTTCCCACATCCCCTCCAACATTCGTCACTATCTTTTCCTGTCATCTTAGCCTACACACCTGACAGGTGTGTAGTGGTACCTCAGAGTTGTCTTAATTTGCATTTCTCTGATCAATAGTGATTTGGAGCACCTTTTCATATGACTAGAAATAGTTTTAATTTCATAATCTGAAAATTGTCTGTTCATATCCTTTGATGGTCTCATTGTTTAACGAATATGATAGCAAATGTGATCCATAGCTTTCTTGAAGTACCTGGAGCAGGATTTCAACCTGACAATCCTGCATCTAGTTTTGGCAATCTTCTGCAGACACATGGTGATAAATAGTTTAGGATCTAAAGCCTCTGATTATTGAAACTTGCTATCAAGATGAAATATCTTGGGATTATAACTGACACTATTTTAAGTTTTGAATTTGGGAATGATTATCTGAATTAAGTTAGTAACCCACTATTTGAGAGAATTACCATTAAGTTACTCAGATGAACTCCTGAGTTGGCTATAAGGTGGAATTGTTTGCTATTATAATCAGGCCTCTGCTTTTTCCTCTTATAGCAAATTTCTATAATCAAAATAAGTGGTCAATAGAAGCCATAAGCACAGTTCAAGTATGTAATATTTTGCTATTTTTGATCTGAAAATACATAGTCATTATATATTAATATTATTATATTAATTATTATTATTATATTAATGTAGTCATTATGTAATTATGTTAGGTAAATGAGTATTTGGCCTAATCATCTATCTGTTGCTAGATTTATATGTTTATATGAAATAAGGTCCTCAAAGGTTTCAAATAATTGATACAACTGTCTATGGGAGGACTTAACTATTATTTTGTTGATTGTTGAAACTGTCTGAAACATTTTTAATATGGTTTAGAGAAGATGATTTTAGTATATTTAAGTTTTCTTAGAGGGATGTAACTTATGGGATATTTTGTTACATTAATGAGAAAGTCAATTTTATTTGTTTGTTACTAATATGGGAATATCATTTGTTTGTGAAGTGTGTCCTAAGGCAAAACATGTTTTCTTTTGAATAATTTATATGAAAAGTTGCTGGTCAATCTATATTGGCCTCTTCCTGTCCATGCAGACCCTGGCAAAAGAGATTATTCAGATCAAAAACATATGTCTCATGTAAAAATCTGAGTTAATCTCTCTATCTTGATATCCTACTGTAGACAGATAAATGAGACCTGTTGAGGAAGGATTTTGTGAATACTTCTGTTATTCTAATGGGATTCTCTCTTCCTGAAAATTGCTTTTGGATATTTTACAGAATCTTCAGAGAAAATATAAGCACATTTCCCAAGAATGAGAGTTCTGCTCTTAGTGCTTGCTTACCCTCTCTCTCTAGTTCTCTTAGGTTTGTTTTCCTCTAGCTTTTGGGCAAGTCACCTTCAAATGACCAGCTTCAGGAGTCTGGCTCAACCCATCAGATCCTCAGATCATACCCTTCCATATGGGACCCTGTAGGATGACCCAGCTCAACATTCTCAGCAAGAAGTAGTTTCATGAGGACTTTGGGCCCCATCTGTTTGGGAAGGAACTAGAACTGATTGGTGAATGGACCCCAGACTACCCAGTATCTAAGTGGGTTCCCTGTAAGGAATTCATCAATTCTATGAAGAGGAAAGGTTTTATAATATTGATGCTATTCCCCTGCTTCAGTAGTATTTGGGATTCAGGATAGTGGTACTTGGGTTAAGATTTCAGTTTGTATTACTGAGAAAGAAAACCCACAAACAATTCAATTTGATGCTTGTCAAATTATAGAATTGTAGAGGCTTGACAAGAGCCATAGACAAGTAGGATTTTTTTTATATTTGTGTCCAAATAGAGTAAGAGAGAATTTTATGAAACTGGCTGTCCAGTTTGGAATAATATTTGATTTGCTACAAGGGCTGGATATTTAGAAAATGCAGATCAAAGAGTAAGTTGGTAATAAGTATAGATCTCTTAGGAAGATTTGAAATCAAGTTAAGGACTTAAGGCAAGCAATAGACATCAATGCCAGGGGTAGAATTGGTAAAGTACTCTTTAATGAGTCTGAACAAAAAGCAATTTTTATGTTTGTGCTACAGGTTGCCCCATGTCTAGATACTATCATTCCCTTTGGGTTTGGAAACATGAGAGTGAATTCTTTTTGTTCCTAAAATAACATTCCTGGGGAGAATTGCAGTGTTTTGTTCTACCTTTCCCTTTGATGAGGGAATAAACCAGGGTATACTAGCCCCTTAGCTCTGGAAATCAATCAGTTTGCCTTTCATGGCAAGGTGAAAGATTTCAAAGTCTAGGGACTGTAATGGCTTATACCTGGAATGTCACTGAGGGTAGTTCTGACAATTTCTCAGGGATGAGCATACCCAAGCAAACCTTGGATACTATTGTGGAGGCAGTACTCTCTAACATGCTTTGCCTGGCAACTGAGTGGGCATCTGTGCACTGATCCAATTGGCTATTCCTTTTACCCTGGCATTCCAAGAAGAAAGTCAAGGATAGTAACTGAATTCAAGACTAGAAATCTAGTTAGTTCTGAATTTGGGTCATTCCTACTCTGGTGAGTAAATATTATTGGATCAGTTACACCAGAGAAGCAGTGAAGGAAATAGCAGAATAGTTAGATGCCACTAGTAAGAATGGCATGGGAAAATAGAATGACTCTATAAAGGTTATTGGCAGGAAGAGGAGGAACATGTGTTACAATTAGAAGTAGTTTCACTCCTATTACAGCCCTATCAGAAGAATTAGCAGAGAATTCAGGGACTAATTATCTATTTTGTGTAAGGAGATCTGTGCAGGGATTAACAGACTTTTATGAAGTGGGATGTAAAAAATTAGCTAAATTTGAAGAGTTAGGAAAGGATGTGGAAACCAAATTATTAAAAAGAAAAAAGAAAAGGGTGGGGGGAATTGTGAGAAATGGATGGGCATTTTTGGTTTCCACAATTATGAGAATTAAATTGGAGAAATAAAGCATAAGTTAGAAGGCTGAAACCCATAAGGACATCGGGGTATAATTAAGGGTGGAGTTTATCTTCCCCCAAAAGAATGTAAGCTCCTTGGGGTCAGGGACTGACTTTTGTAAGGAAAGGTGATGACTTGAGATTTTAAAAGAATCTTTTATTCTTTACCCTTAACCCCCTTCTATTAGCTTCTCCCTTAACAACTTAGGAGCAGGGACTGGCTAAGTAATGAGGGGTGGAGATTCATGTTGTGTAACATCCAATTAATGGGGAATAAGGGGAGGCACTTGTCTTTCAAGATGGGAAATAAAATGCTGCCTTTGGAATATCAAAGGTGTGTCTACCCACCTAGGCACCCATTCTTGCAAGAATATAAAATAAATCTTTTTTTGGATTCATTAGTGAGTCAGTAGAGTTCAGTGAGTCCAAAGAATTATTGGTAAGATATTTTGTGTCTTACGACAGCAACAACAAAGTTGTAATAATTATTATCTGTGAAAAGACTTAGCTACTCTTATCAGAACAATGATTCAAGACAGTGCCAAAGGAGTCATGCTGAAAAATGCTGTCCTTCTCTAGAGAGAGCAGTTGAACTGAGTGCAGATTGAAGTATAATTTTCTACTTTATTTTTTTTGCTTTTTAAAAAATGTGGCTAATATGGACATATGTTTTGCATAATTTCACATGTATAATTGATATCATATTGTTTGCCTTCTCACTGGGTGTGGGAGGATGTAGGAAGGAGTGAATTTGGAACTCAAAATTTAAAAAGAAAAGAATGTTAAAAATAAAGAATAATTTGAAAAAAAGAAATAAGAAAGAGAGCTTCTTGAAAGGAGACTTTTTTTGCGGTTGTTTCTTTGTTTTTGTTTTGAGTGCAGCAAAATACTTTTCGTATAGTAGATACTTAAAAAAATTTTGAATTGAATTTAAAATAGTGAATTTAGTCTTGGGAGGTGATGGTCCTGCTGTAGGCAGGTACAGTGTATACAGTGGGTAAACTATTAGGCTTGGAGTCAAGAAAACTTGAGTTCTAGTGCCTCTAACACTAACTATATGATGCCAGGAAAATATTTTAGCCTCTATTTGCCTCAGTTTCTCCAGCTGTAAAATGAGGATAATAATATCACCTTTCTCCCAAATTTGTTGTAATGATCAAATGAGATAATAAATTTATGCCATGCCTGGCATGTAGTGAATGTTATACATTAGCTAATATTACTCCATCCTAACCAAAACACAACTGGAATTCTGCATTTACCTTTGTGCATCAAATTTTAGGAAGCACATTGATAAGTGAACTCAGGAGAGCAGCCAGAATAGCAAAAAGCCATGAGTCTATATTGCAGGAGGATGCTTTGAAATAACTGGGGAATTGTTTGCCTAGAGTTCAAAGAAGTAGATTAGCTGTTTTCAAGCCAGGGCTTCCTGGTGAAGTAGAAAAGGCACCGGGCCTGAGTTCTAATCCTGAGTCTGTCACTCTCATCCCATGGGATCTAAGATAAATCACTTAACCTTTCAAAGCCATGGCTTCTCCATCTGTAAAATGAGTGAGTCAGTGTAGATGATCTTTGATATTTTTTCCAGCTGAGAATCTATGATTCTGAATGTTGGAAGGGCTGTCTCAAAGAAGAGGGATTTGTCCTCTTCTGTTTGGTACCAGGAGTTGCCACTTGGATCAATAGATAGAAGCTGCAGTAGCAGATTTGGGCCTAGGAAGAAGGAAAACTTCCAAACAGCTAGAGTTATCTCCAAGTGGAATGGACTCCCCCCAGAAGCATTGAGTTCCCATCACTTGAAACCTTCAAAGGCTGGATTCATTCATTCAACATTTTTAAGCGTTTACTAACAGACAAATCAAAACAGATCCTGCTTTCAAGGATCTTATATTCTTTTGGGAAGAAACCACACATACATAAATAAAAATAAAACCCAAATATATAAAAAAAACAAGTGTATAGTCATTTGTGGAAGGGATAGAAAGAGGGCATTAGCAACTGGGGGGATTCAGGAAAGGGCCAGTGTGGAAAGTGATAATTGAGCTGGGATCTGAAGGAAGCTATGGATTTTAAGAGATGGGAAGACTAAGGAGTGATATATTTCAGCTTGTGCAAAGACAAGCAAATTAATATCTGGTTGTAATTAAGGGAAGCAGGCATTGTATCAATAGAGAGTTTGAATTTTATCTTAGAGGCAATAGGGAGCCACTGAGGTTTCTTGAGCAGGAACATGACAGATTCAGTTTGTAGCTGTGCAGAAGGGAGAGTAACAGGTGAAGAATATGAGCAAGCCCAGTTCAGGATGAGGGCTCAGGAACCAGGACAAAGGTGAATGTTGTGAAAGAAACCGGTCAGGTAGGGCCTAGCGGGGATCCTTGTTCAGGTACAGGTTGGACTAGGCTTCTGAGATCCTTCCCAGTTCTGATGAATGAATATTCTGTGGCTCCTGTATCTTGCACCCATGTAGACCCTGTAGAGCAGCCTGGCCTCTGCTTCCCCCTTGTGGCCATTCTTGGCCATTGCAAAAAAGGAGAATCTCTCAGCCTTCCTTTTTTGCTCTGGATGTCCAAACCAGGCCATTCTTCCATTAAAACTCATATTAAAAATGCCATCAAATCAAAGGAATGGTTTACTAATGGCATAAGCCAGGCAATTTTGTAATTATCCCTACCCTAATTTCTTAGGCTAGTAGATTCTCAAAGTATGATTATTCAAGGAGTCTGCCAAATCAATAGTCTTTTTATAATCCAACTAACACATTTTAATTTCCAAATATTGATAGATATTTTGTTGTCCGGTCATTTTCAATCACGTCCAACTCTTCCTGTCCTCATTTGGGATTTTTTTGGCAAAGAAAATGTTTTGTGCTTTGCCATTTCCTTCTCCAGCTCACTTTGCAAATGAAGGAAAATGACCTGTCCAAGGTCACCTAGCTAAGTGTTTAAGTGCATATTTAAATTCAGATCTTCTTAACTCCAGGCTTAGCATTCTATCCACTGGGCCACCTAGGTGTCTGATAGAAATAAACCATATAAACAAAAGCACTTTAAGGAGTCAATACCTTCTAAGAGTATATAAGAGTGCTAAGGGGCAGTTAGATTGGCCCAGTGGATAGAGCATGTGTTTGGACTCAAGGAGACTCATCTTTCTGGGTTCAAATCTGGCCTCAGATACTTACTAGTTGGGTAAACATAGGCAAGTCACTTAATTCTGTCTGACTCATTTCCCATCTGTAAAATGACCTGGAGAAGGAAAAGTATCTTTGTCAAATCTACTTGAAACATTTAACAGCTTTAGCAAATTTGCAGGATATAAAATAAACCCACACAAATCATCAGCATTTCTATATATTACTGACAAAACCCAGCAACAAGAGATATAAAGAGAAATTCCATTTAAAATAACTGTAAACAAAATAAAATATTTGGGTGTCTATCTGCTAAGACGAGCCCAGGAACTATATGAACACAATTATAAAGCAATTCTCACACAAATAAAGTCAGATCTAAACTGGAAAAATATTAATTGCTTATGGGTAGGCTGAGCTAGTATAATAAATTGATCTACTTGTTCAGTGCCATACCAATCAAACTGCCAAAAACTTATTTTATCGAGCTAGAAAAAATAATAACAAAATTCATCTGGAAGAACAAAAGAGCAAGAATATCAAGGGAATTAATGAAAAAAAAAATACAAAGGATTATGACCTAGCAGTATCAGACCTGAATTTCTATTATAAAGCAGCAGTCATCAAAACCATTTGGTACTAGGGGCAGCTAGGTGGCGCAGTGGATAGAGCACCAGCCCTGAAGTCAGGAAGACCTGAGTTCAAATTTGGTCTCAGACACTTAACATTCCTTAGCTGTGTGACCTTGGGCAAGTCACTTAACCCCAATTGCCTAAGCAAAAAAGCAAAAAAAAAAACAAAAAACAAAAAAAAACCCAAAAAAAACATTTGGTACTGGCTAAGAAACAGAGTGGTGGATCAGTGGAATAGGTTAGATACCCACGACACAATAATCAATGACTATAGTAATCTAAATGTTTTTAGTTTTTCTTTTTTTAAATTAAAGTTTTTTTATCTTCAAAACATATGCAGAGATCATTTTTAACATTCACTCTTGCAAAATTTCATGTTCCAAATTTTTTTCCTCCTGCCTTCCCCTCTCCCCCACCTCATCTCCTAGACAATAAGTAATTCAATATATGTTAAACATATGCAATTCTTCTATATATATATATTTCCTTTTATTTATTTATTTAGTTTTTGTGGAGGCAATTGGGGTTAAGTGACTTGCCCAGGGTCACACAGCTAGGAAGTTTGAACTCAAGTCCTCCTGACTTCAGGGCTGTTGCTCTATCTACTGAGCCACCTAACTGCCCTTCTATATATATTTCCACAATTATCTTGTGGCACAAGAAAAATCAGATCAAAAAGGGAAAAAAAATGAGAAAAAACAATGCAAGCAAACTACAACAAAAAAGTGAAAATACTATGTTGGGATCCACACTCAATCCCCACAGTCCTCTCTCTGGGTGCAGATGGCTCTCTCCATCACAAGACCATTGGAAATGGCCTGAATTATCTTGCTGTTGAAAAGAGCATCAGAATTGATCATTGTATAATATTGTTATGTACAATGATCTCCTGGTTCCGCTCATTTCACTAAGCATCAGGTCATGTAAGTCTTTCCAGGTCTCTCTAAAATCACCCTGCTGATCATTTCTTATAGAACAATAATATTCCATAACATTCATATCTCCATAACTTATTCAACAGTTCTCCAACTGATGGGCATCCACTTAGTTTCCAGTTTTTTGCTACTATGAGTAATCTAATAAACCCTCAAACTCTAGTTTCTGGGAAAAGAACTTACTACCTTACAAAAATTGCAGGGAAAACTGGACAAAAATATCAGAAACTCAGCATAGAGCTACATACCAAAATAAGGTCAAAATGGGTACATGATTTGGATGTAAAGGGTGATACCATAAGCAAATTAGGAGAGCAAGGGATATTTTATCTATTAGATATTTGGAGAAGGGAGGAATTTATTACCAAAGAAGTAGAGAACATCATGAAATTGGAAAATGAGTAGATGCCCATCAATTGGGGGATGGCTGAATAAGTCATGGTATATGAAAGTAATGGAATATTATTATTCTACAAAAAATGATGAACAAGCTGATTTTAGAAAGGCCTGGGAACATTTACATGAACTGATGCTAAGAGAAACAAGCAAAACCAGGAATACTTTGTACATGGTAACAGCAAGATTGTAAGATGATCAACTATGAAGGACTTGGCTCTTCTCAGTGGTTCAGTGATCCAAGATAATCCCAATAAATTTTGGATAGAAAATACCATCTGCATCCAGAAGGAAAACTATGGAGATTGAATGTAAATCAACATATATTATGTGTACTTTTTTCCCCCTATTTTTTTTCTCTTTTGGTTTTTCCCTTTTGTTTTGATTTTTCTCTCTCAACATGACTCATAAAGAAATGTGTATTTTTAAAAAGTTAATATATATCTAACCAGAAAAAAAACAAATAAACAAATTAAGAAAAAAAAGAAAGAAAGAAAGAAAGAAAATCCCAAATGGGGTCATGAAGAGTTGGACACATTGAATAACAACAAAGATCCTAGGACCAAAAATTTTGCCTTAGGCCAATTTTCCACCTCATTAGGCTACAAAGGTCTTCACTTCTTTTCCCTTTTTTTGGTTAATAGAAAAATCATCTGTCCAGGCTAAGGTATGTGGCAAAAGGAAATTAGTCTGATTAATGAAAAAGAACTGGAGATTTTAATGGACCACACAGGGTGGCACAGCAGCCAAAAGACAATTAATGGACTCTTAGGCTTCATTATAAAAGAGGCATAGTGTCCAAAATGAGGGAGGTATAATAGTCCTACTGTTCTCTGCCCGGATTGGACTGTATCTATGGCATTATGTTCAGTTCTAGATACCACATTTTTGGAAGGATATTGACACATTAGAAATTATCCAGCCAAGGGCAATCAGGAAATCAAGATCACATGACATAATGACCATTTGAAGAAAGTGGAGACATATAGTCTGGAGAAGACTTAAAATAACCTAATAAATGTCCTCAAATATTTTAAGGACAGTTCAATAGCTCATCAAATAGACTCTTTATTCTTGCTGATCAGAGAATTGAACTAGGAGTGATGAAAGGAGGTCCTACAAAGGCAGAATTTTTCTCCATGTAATAAACAGATAGGACTCCCCAAAGTAGGATGGGTTGCCCTGAGGGTGGGGACGGGTGGTGAGTCTTCATCATGGGAGATCCATAAGTAGGAGCAGCATAATAAGCACTTGATGGTCTCAGAGAGGGTCACCTAGCCTATCCAGTACAAGAAGCCCCTCTACAACATTTCTAGAAAGGGGAAAACTTCCTTATAATCAGAGATGACTTACAATGCAAGAAGCTGCTTCAAAAGGCAGGAAGTTTCCCCATATTAGCAGTGTTCAAAGAAAGGGTTGGTGATTATTGGTGTTATATGCTTCAGATAGGGATTGGGCAGACTAATTTTTAAGGTCCTTTGCAGTTCTGAGATTCTTTGATTTTGTAACCTCTAAATGACAGGGGAGATTTTTTCTCTCAAGGAAATTTATTCCAAATTGGACCTCTATTTGAAAATTCTCCATTTTATTCCACTAAAGTCTGATTTCCTGTAACTTTTACCCATTGTTTCTAGTTTGGCTCTCTGGGAGAGAGCCAATCTGTTCTCAAGCAGAACAAATCCAATAACAAGAAGGGAAAGATGATAGCATTCCGTCAAAGGTCAAAGGAGGAAAAAACAAAGATAATTTTGTATCTGAGAATATTTTAGCCAAGGGCTTCTTAAACTTTTTCCACTTGTGACCCCTTTTTGCCCAAGAAATTTTTATGTGACCCTGGGCATAGGTACATAAAATTGGTATACAAATCAAACATTTATTAATAATAAATTATTATTTTGTGACTCCCACATTCAGTTACCAGATCCTATGTGGGGTTGTGACCCACAGTTTAAAAAGCGGGGCTATCCATCACCTAAAAAGAAAGAGGAAATAGAGAAGGTTGGGGAAAGATCACAAGCCGGACACAGAAACTTCATGCAGTAATGAGAGGGGATATTAATTATCCAGACCTCTGCCAAAGCTCTTTTTTCCCCTCCTCCCTCTTTTCTCTTTCCTTCTCCCTCTCTTCTTCCTCTTTCCCTTTCTCTTTTCTTTTCCATCTCCCTCTTTCCCTCTCATGCTCTCTTCTCTCTTTCTCCCCTGCCCCTTTCTATCCAACTTTCCCTTTTTCTCTGAGAAAAGCAGAGTAGCTAATAACTTTTTGCCTTGTCTTGGTGATAAACCCCATTTTTCAAAAATGGAGAAACCAGTAAGATAGTTCTATTCCCTTTCCCAGTTCTTACTAACAAGGAGAAACTAGCTGCTAGGGTACAAATGAAGGGAACTTTACTGATGAATGACCATTCTCTCCTAGTGTCTGTGATAAAGGATATGAATCCTGTCCCTAGTCTGACAAAGCACCTAAAAGCTAGAAGAGGAAGTCAACCCAGGAAGGACAGGGTATGAGTCAATGAATATCATTATGGCTGAGGCTGTAAAGACATGGGGTTTGGGTTCAAATGGCCAAATGTTTCCTCAAATAGAACTCATAGGCAGAGACTAAATCCCTAGTGCTGGTGAAAGGGGCTGACACATAGTAGGCTCACACTTGCTCATATGTAAAATGGCAGTAGGGGGCTCTGAGGTCCCCTCTAGATTTAAGCCTATAATCTTATGATTCTAGGGACTTAATAAATACTTGCTGCTTGACTGATAGCAGTTCATCTGAAATTGTGGGGAAAAAAAAAAACTAATGCAATTTTAAGCTGCATTTTGAGAGACACCGTGTCCACCTAGGACTAAGTGATGGCCTTGATAGAGGGAAAGGTCACCAGGTGGCACAGTGGATAGAGCACTCCCTTAGCAAGGCTTGGCTTTAGGAAGAACTGTTCTTCCTAAGTTCACATCTATCCTCAGACATTTACAAATTGTGAGACTATAGGAAAATCATTAAATTCAGTCTGCCTCAGTTTCCTCAACTGAAAAAAATGGGGATAACAGCACTTACTTTTAAGGGTTGTTGTGAGAGATTTGTAAAGTGCACAGTCCCTTGAACACAGTAGGGACTATATAAATGTTTATTGCCTCCATTCCCTTCTTGTATCAGCTTAATCTTATTTGGAGGGAGGGGTCCGATCAGGCTCAGTCATCTGAAAACTAAGGGAAAATGATGGTGCAGTGAGCCTGCCGGGCCAAAATAAGAGATTAATATGGTGATGCTCAAGACCTAAGTGTGGCTCACATACATGTAAGCATGATGTGTGTGTGTGTGTGAGTTGTTACTCCTGGGTGAGGAAGCTTTAAACATTTAAATAAACAAACATTAAAAACCAAAGATTTTTCAAGAGCCTTCAGTAACAAATCACTTAAAAGGCTCCTAGTCCTTCAGGGCCTATTAGGGTCTCAGGAACAATGAGAGAAAACAGAGCTCTCTTCTCCACAGAGAAAGGGATGGATTCCCAAGGGAAATTGATAGAAAAACTGTGCTGCAGTTTGTTTATACATATGAGTAGGTGTCTTCAGGTGCTGGGAAATGCACTGTTTATATTCAGGATATCTGTGTATATATATATATATATATGAATACACAACTTAAAATTGCACTGACAGTACACACATATACACAGTGTCCTGAAAGTCCTAGTGCAGCTTCAAGCAACTGATGTGGTTTTTTGGGGAAAAGTCCTGGGTTTGAGTATTGGTGTTTACATTAGCTGCAAGACTTTAGGCATGTGATCTATCTGATCCTCAGGTTCCTTCACTATAAAATGGGCCCATCAATCACTAGCCCCACAGGGCAGGCTGAAGAGAAAGCATTTTGTAAAGTTCAAGGTGCTAGAGAAAGAAAAGCTATTATTGTCATCAAGTCCATATGCATATAAGTATCCAGTGGAGACCAGGGTATACCCACCAGTAAAGAATTTTTTTTTTTACATTTTTAATACAAAAAAAATTTAAATAATATATATCTTTTTAAATGTAAGAATCAGTCTTAATTCAAGGGTGTTACAAAAGTGGGCTAAGGTCTGCTGGCTAGTTTGCAGACTACAAAGGAGTGTGCATCTACATATATATTACTGTGTATCCCTTGTGCACAGTAGGTACATTATAACAGAATAGCTATTTATTGTAGGCAGAATGGGTACGTGCCCTTGGTGGGAGTAGACAAGGGCTGGCATGAGTGGGCCCAAGGGCTATCAGTAGGTGTGCATGAGGATGCAATTAATGTGGGATTATTAGTGTGTGGGTGGGCTTGCGGGGGGGGGGGGGGGGCCCTCATGTGAGCAGATGTATGTATGGGGAACACCTGTAAGCAGTGGGTGTGGAACATGAAGTATATACACTGCAGGGAAGTTGAGGTGAGCTCCCTGAGGGGAGCTGGTGCAGGAAATATTTTTAAGGCAGATCCAACCTGTAGAAAGATCCCGTGAGGCCCCGGTGTAGTGGGAGCAGACAGCGATGGCTTCAGACATCCACTCTTTAATGAAGACACACAGCATCTAGGTATCGTCCCCAAGCCCAGCAGATCCCCGGCCCTCCCAGCCTCCCCCTGCACTCCCCACCAGTCTGGTCCCTCCGTGGACGTGGGAGTCTCGGCTGCCCCCAGTGTCCATCAATAGGTCAGGGGAGTAAGAATGAATAGCCTGTCCTCCTCCTTTCGAATCCACCGCATCAGCTTGTGCACAGCACTAATGGCAGATGCCTTGGTACCCAAGGGACTGTAGCACATATACAGCTCAAAGGCTCCTGTCACCTAAGAGAGAGAAGCATCAGTAACATTTCTGGAAACCCCAGGGGGAAGGGACTCTACTACAGGAGGGGGAAGAGAGTCAGACTCAAGGAAGACAGATCCTATCAATCCAGTGCCTCCAAGGGCAACCATCACCACTCCCCCTGTGCCCCAATCCCTGCCTAGACTCCAGAAGGTTGGACCCCAATCCTCCCCTTTTAACCCTGGCTCCCTGATCCCTCAGGACGGATGGACCCCAGGTAGATGGATCCTACCCTCTGCCCCTTACCAAAGCCAGAAGGTTCTCATTGGGTCCTGTGTAGTAGATGGTTTTGAGAGGGTGGGAAGCATTGTGGGCACGGCTGTGTAGGTACTGATAAAGACCCAGCAGTCGCTCCTGTTCCTCCTCACTTGCATATGGATCCTCGATCTCTGGGCTATGGAGGAAGCGGACAGGAGGGGAAACATGAAGGGTGGGATCCAGAACCCCTAGTCCAACCCCCTCATTTTACAGATGTGGAAACAAGCACGTGAGGTTCAGTGAGTGTACTTGAGGGTGTGAGTGCATGAGTGTGTATCTAAGAAAGCGTATTTAAAATGCATATTAAAAAGCATATCAAAAAAGAAAAAACAGCATATTTAAAGTCAGAAGACTTGAATTCAAACTCTACTCCTGACATTTGCTCACTGTAGGGTCTTGTTCAAATTTCTCTTTCCAAGGTTCAGTTTCCTCATCTCTAAAATGGGAACATTCATCCTTATACCTCACAGAGTTATAGGAAAAATCTTTGTTAACCCTAAAGTTTTGAAGAAATGGGAGCTCCTTTGTGTGTGTGTGGGGGGGGAGTATCTGGTAGCCTCCATCCAAACATAAGCTCCCCAATCATCAGCACCACATCCCTCACTTTCACAGAGTGCTTTAAGATGTACACATTGATTTCTTTATGTTCTCTCCTGTGAGTGTGACTCGGTGAGGCAATAACTCTGCACCCAGACTGGCTGTTCATTCTGTGCCTTACTGCCTACATGTTTTTAGCTAAATCTGGGCCTCAGTTTCCTCATGTTGAAAGGAAGGATCCCTAGGTTTCTTCTTGTGCTAAATCTTTTGATCTTTCTCATTTTCACTATGCAGATTGCTACAATATGACAGATTTACACTGTCAAGGGGAATCAGAAGGAATTACACAGAGATCTAACTCAGAAGCTAAAGTCACTTGACCTCTTTTGGCCTCGATTTCCACATCTGTAAAATGGGGATAGTAATAGCACCTAGCTGCCAAGGTTGCTGTGGGAGTCACCTGAGATTATCTAAAGAAACCTTGAAAACCTTAAAAAACTATATAAATACTATACTCTATGAAGAGCTGCCTTGGTGATGAGCACTCCCCAATCCCCTTTCTTCTTTTCCCTACCTATACCCCGACTCACTGAAGATTTTGCTCTTGCTGCTTGGCCCTTTCCTTATTTCTCTCAGCTTAAGGGGACTGGGACAGTGGATAGCCTGGGACTCTCAGGCTAGAAGCCCCTTCCTTAAACTCGAGTTTTTAGCAACAACTTGTAGCTCTGTGATAGAAAAATGAATGTGTTTAAGTGTATTCATATATGAGTATGTATTTGGGAGCTATGGTGGGGAAGGAGGGAATGAGGGGAGGTGGGAAGCCCAAAAGCATCTCTCCTTTAGCAATAACAGTCATTTGTCATCTTTAGGACACTTGAAAGATGTGGAAAGCTTTTGCCTTCTACCTGTAAGGTGGACAGTAGAAGGCCTATTGATGCAAACAAGGCAGATCGGACAGAAAAATACAAAGAATTAATAAGCTTTGGAGAAGGGGTTCAAATGCAGGATCTGGGCTCCAAAGCCTTCAGGACCCTAACTGCCAGGGACAATTCCTCCCATTTTTGCCAAAAATACAGAAAAGGAGCATAGTATAGAGGAAATTCCACCAATTTGGAGTCTGGAGACAACAGTTTAAATCCTGATTCTGATCCATTTTAGTTCTTTCATACTGGAAGTATCCCTTAAATTGTCTGAAAGTATATACATTACCACCTGGCCTGCAGTTGTACTCTAAGGACCCCATTTTCCCTATGGCTAAACCCTCCCATGAGTGTTGTCACCCTCTGTGTGTCAATTGTCTGTTTATATTTCTAGTGCTTTGTACATTAATAAGCTTAACAAGTGTCTTTTCATTCTTTCTACAAAATGGGGATTAATAATACTTATACAACATGCCTCTTGTGGCTGTTTTTTAAAAGGTGCTTTGTAAACCTTAAGTGTTAAAATAAATAAAAATAAAGAAAGAAATATGACTTGTCATTATTCTCCCAGGGGGCACACACTCCAAGAACCCTGAATGGGGGAATTGGGAAGCTCTGCCCTGTGCCTCAGGCCGGTCTGCTTTAGTACCTGGTTACCTCATCCTGCCTCCCTCAGTCTCAGGCCTCAGGGGATGTCCCATTCCTGTGTCCAAGTCCATCCATACCTTGCTGTCAGCGCTCTGGCAGTACCTGCTGGGGAGGGGACCTCTCACCTGGTGAAGAGCCCTGAGCTCTTGGACTTGTAGATGAAGTGGCGAAGGTCTGGGATGCCCACTTGGGTCACGCTGTAGAAGGGGGTGCGCAGGGCCTCCCGCAGCATGTGATGGGCCCCACGCTTTTTCAACCGCTCCTGGAAACGGCGGCGGCAGTCTGAGACCGTGAAGAAGTCCTCTCGGTCCGTGGAGACCAGGAGCAGGCACAAGTCAGTGTCTGGCTCCAGGTAGGAGATGTGCACGTGGAAGAAGCCCCCTGAGTTGAATTTGGGGAGGCAGATGGGCGTCCAAGCCTCTCCTTCTCGAAAGGAGGAGGAGGAACTGATGAGGTTAAAGAGGAGGTGAAGGTCAATGGGATGAAGGAACTGGTCCTTCTTCCGCACCAGAGACACCAGTTGGTTCCGGGACAGCAGGATGGAGAACACGAGGCTCTTGGCCTTGGCCTGCTGCAAGCTGGTGCTCACGGCATCCCGCACGCTAGCGGCCAGGGGCAGGCAGCGGGCGGCCCCCATCAGGAAGCTGGGGTCGCGGGCCATGAGCTGCAGCAGATTGTCCGTGATGCGCTCAGAACCCAAGAGCAGGCGCCGCAGGTCGTAATTCTGCTTTTGCTGGAAGATGTGATTGAGCTGGGTCCAGGTGAGCAGACTGAGGATCTGGTAATAGATGTATAACAGCTCCTGGGCTATCTCCTGCTCTGACTGGCGGGTGCGGGCCACGGCCACCAGCACCAGGGGGCTTCGGCGCACAAACACCACCTTATAGCCATCTGGCAGAGGGGTAAGCAAGAGGAAAATCAGCCACATGAGAGGGGGTCCCTCTCCTGCTCAAGGAGCCCCCAGATGGAAAAACCCGTCTTTCTCCTCTGTCAAACTCAAAGCCCACCTCCTGCAGGAAGCCAGCCCTGATCCCTTTCCTGGTTAGCTCTGATTTAAACTTCACAGAAAACCCCTCGGTTGCTCTGCTATGCTTGCCGTTATGGGCTTTGTCACTGTATATGAGAACAATCTGTTTCTGTCTGATCTTTCTTCTGGACTGGGAGCTTCCTGAGGGCAAAGCCAATGTCATCTTGAACCTACCTCAGCCTCAAGCATAGAATTCAGTATCCAGGTGGTGGGTGCATTGCCAAAAAAAGGCTTTTCCATCTAACCTTCAAGGCTCTCTGGGATCCCTGGCTTCCCCAGGGGCTAGCTTTTAGCCCAGTGACTGCCCAGGACTTTCCTCGGCTCTTCTCCTTGCTCTTTGCAATCTCTTCTAAGAAGTACTCCCTGATTTTAATCCCCACTCTCCCACCTCCCCCCATGTCTCCTAATTACTTACACAGCTTATTTCTGGGTCTGAAAGCATTTGGGTGTAGGTGACCTGGTGTCCCCTTGGGCTGGGAACTCCCTGAGGACAGGCTCTATGTCTCTCCCCAAAATTAGAGGCATTCTGAGAGCAGAGGTCTTAAGACCAGGTGCTAACAGGGGACTGGGACTGTCTCACTTCCCAATGGGGGCTTTCTGAGGAGAGGCCTTATGTCTCCCACTCAGCCTTTGATAAATGGGCCAGAGTTCTACTCTGACAGACTAAGGAAACCTGTGGAGGGTGGTTTGTGTCTACTTATTTAGCCTTAGGGATTGCTGAAGGTCCATAAGCACTCCCCTCCCCGATTTCTCTTTAGTCTAGACCTGTGCACACAACGCTAATCTGATGCATGATATAAACTGAAAGTGTACCAAGGGGAACTGAAAAGAAATGGGAGAAAGAAGCTTCTCCTCAGAGCATCCCAGAAGCCAGTCAGAGATCTCCAGGGGGCCAGGGAGAGGCCCCCTCTGCTCCTGGCCCCTCCTCAGGGCTCACCCCCAGCCACCCAGGGTCTCGTCCCCTTACCTGCATGAATGGAGCGAATAGCATTCTTGTCAGCCTCCAGGAAGGACACCAAAGCCACCATGACCCCCATTGTGCTGGACAGCGCCTCCTCTGAGCCATAGCGAGAATAAACGGGCTTCCCCGCTTCACTTAGCACAAAGATGTGCTTCTGGTGCAGCCGCCATGTTTCGGCTGCATCCTCCTCATCCCCTTCGCCAGCCTCTCCCTCCCTTGGGGGTTCCGAGGCCCTTCGCTCCCCGGGGCCCGCAGATTCGAGGCAGTCCTCAGGTTCTGGACGCATCTCCTCCTCCAAGTCCCGGGCCACACCAGTCAGCTGCGTGCTCAGCTCACTGAAGTCTTTGCTGATCTGCCGCATGTCCGTCGCAGTGGCCCGAGGCTGGGCACTGGTTCCCTCCTCGGGACTGCCCCCTGCGGCTTCCCCATCCTCAGATTCTGTCAGGTCCTCATAAGAACGGGCATGGACAAACATGGCACCTTCCTGACCAGCCCCTGCCAACCAAAAAGCCAAACTCTTAGAGAGGGACACGTCTCCGTTCAGTCAGCTCTTCATTATCTGCATTGTGGCTTAACCACGACCATGGGACGGATGCCCTCAACAGACAGCTGCTTCCATGCAGCTTTTCACCCCCTCATTAATCGGTCTATGCTTAGGGAATCTCAGCAGGCAGTGGCTAAAAAAGAGCAAGAAAGGAGACACTCTGTGCTCCCCCTGCCAAAAAGAGCCACAACCAAACCAACACATTGTCCCATTGATGGCACTTTCCTAAGCCAGTCAGAACTTCCTTTTGCGGAGGAACGGTGAAAAGAGCACTGGAATTGGAGTCCTAAGACCTAGCTGAGTTGCTGAGTTCCAATTCTTTTTTTTTTTTTTTTTTTTTTCTGAGGCAATTGGGGTTAAGTGACTTGCCCAGGGTCACACAGCTAGGGAATGTTAAGTGTCTGAGATCAGATTTGAACTCAGGTCCTCCTGACTTCAGGGCTGGTGCTCTATACACTACGCCACCTCGCTGCCCCCTTTAATTCTATTCTTTATGAGCTATGCACCTTTGAAAAAGCCTCTTCCTCAATTGTACAATGAGAAGGTTGAACCAAATAAGCTCTGAGTTTCTCCAGCTCCAAATGCTGTCATTCCATGAGTCTCAGGTGTAACTGTGATTACCCACACTTTGGCATTAGCTGTACAGCTCTCCATCAGTGTGGATAACGAAGAGGTGGCTCTGAACAGCATTTCACACATTTCTTCTTAACATCTACTGCTTAGTCTCCATCAGCCCGCTTTCCCTAGCCTTCAGGAGCACATGGAATTCAGGATGATCACCAACAGCCCTCAGAGGGTGGCAGGGGAGACAAATGGCCTTAAGACACAGGAGTTGGGGCTGACTTTAACTTAGCCATGTTCTCTCTAGCAGCTCCATTTGTGGGGCCTAGGGCTCACCTCCTCCTCCTAAAAATGGACTGCCCCTTCCTCCTCTCCCCTACCTTCTCTGGCAAATGTGGTAAAGCTGAAGTACAGTGGAAAAGGACTTCACTTGATCACATAATCTCAAATCTGGAAGGGACCTCAGGGGGATGGTAAAGTTCCTTCCCACCCGCATGTGCAAAAATGTTTGTAGTAGCTCTTTTTGTGGCAACAAAGAATTAGAAAATGAGTAGATGTCCATCAGTTGGGGAATGGCCAAATAAGCTGTGGTATATTATTGTTACATACAAAATGATGAACAAGCTGATTTTAGAAAGACCTGGAAAGATTTACATGAGTCGATGTTGAGCAAAACAAGCAGAACCAGGAATATATTGTGCACAATAATAGCAAGAATGTGCAATGATCAATTATGAAAGGCTTGGTTCCTCTCAGTGGTTCAGTGACCCAAGGCAATCCCAATAGACTTTGGACAGAAAATGCCATCGGCATCCAGAAAAAGAACCAAGGAGACTGAATGTTTGTAAACCAATGTTATGATCACTTTTTTTCTGTTTTTTTTGGGGGGGGGTTGTTTTGTTTTAATCTCTCCCATGGTTTTTCCCTTTTGCTCCGATTTTTCTCCCAACACAATTCATAAAGAAAAAAAAAAAAAAAAAGAAAAAAAAGACTCCCTCCCATAATAGCCTCGAAAAGTGGTCATCCAGCCTTGACTTGAAAGCTTAGTAGATGAGATGTTCCCTACATCCCAAGGCAGTGAATTTGTCTTTGAGATAGCTCTTATGGTAAGGAACATTTCCACAGACCAAATCAAACTGATCTGTCTACGGCTTCTACCCCATTGACTTTAGGGCAGGACTCAAAAGCAGCTCAGATACTCCAAGACAGCTGCCCTTGCCTCCCCGGGTCACCTCCTTTTCTCTAGGTTAAAGGTTCCATCAAGTTCTTCAGTCAATTCATGTACAATTTCAGTTTCAATTCCCTTATTATACTGGCAACCCTTCCTGAAACTGAACTGAGCACCCAGAATGGATGTGCTCTAACCAAGGCAGAGGATGGCCCCCCTAAACTTCTATTTTAGACCCTCTGCCTCTCTGTTAATGTCCTATGTTGAGACCATTAAGGTGTTACCATTAACAGAACGCTGTATCTTTGGTCTGTATGACTCAAAAAGTCATAAGACCTTCAGTTTAAATCTGACCGCAGATAATGAATGGCTAGTTGAGTGACTCTGGGAGACTCACCAAATCTCTCTTTGCCTCAGTATCTTCATCTATAAAATGGGGATAATAAATATCATTTACTTCCAGGGTGGTTTGTAAGAGTGAAATTAAATATTTGTAAAGAATCTGGCACATAGTAGATTCTATCTAAATGCTAGATATTAGTGTTATAACTATTATTATTATTAATGCTGCTTTCTTTGGTTACCTTGCCAGTTTCTGATTTATATTGATCTTGCAGCCCACTAAAACCACCAGATCTTTTTCATGTGAAATATTTTTTAGCTCTGCTTCCCCATCTTGTACTTGTACAGTGAATTTTTTAAAAATTCAAGTGATTTTTCCTTATGTCAAGAGAGGAATGGCTATTCTCTGCCTCTTTATAAACTTGAGAGACTTGCCCCAAACCACAGTACCTCACTCTTTTTGCTCTCTTAAAGAAGGAGGTGAAGAAGATAAAGAGAGGAGGATCTATTCTATTCCATTGTCATGATACCCTACCAAAGTCCTGTATGGGGAAGTCCTTGTCTGCATGCCTGATCAGTCCATTATCTCAGTGGAGGAGGTGGAGCATCCCAGGTCCCCAAAGGTCCACAGGAAATCCTCCCCCACAGGAAGAGAAGTCAGTCATCCTCCCATTGGCATTAACCATTTGCATGCCCCTAGAGCTGGGGCTCACTGGAACCTTGAGTTTCTTTAGATCCAAAGTCTAGCACAGAATGCCTGTGTACCCTGCTCCCTGCAGACAAGTCTAGAGATTATGTGGTGACACTGAAACTGCTTCTTTGCTACAAGGGTAGTGAAGGAAGAACTGGGAGAAGAAAGTTGATGAAGTCTATCTCTGAGTCCTTCCCTTCTCCTTCCCACAATTCAGTGCAAAGGACCATGAATAGAAGAGGGTAGAAGACCTGAATATGGGTCCCAACTCTGTCACTTACTAGCTGAGGGACTCTGGCCAAATGATTCCCATCCCTGAACCTTTGTTTCTTCATCTACAAGGTGAAGGATAATCATATTACCTACTTTACTAGGTAGTCATACAGACCAAAGGAGAAAAAAAAAATCATTGTTTTAATGTGCAATATAAATGTTAGCTAATATAAAAAGCTATGATTATTTCAGGGTTCTATCCCCTGCAGAGAGCTGAAAGAGGAACTAGCTTGAATGAGGGCCTCTCAGAGAACCATCTCTTGGGCATTCACAAATGGGAACTAGCCATCTACCTGCAGGCCACCCCTGCACCTGCCTTACCTGGCTCTGTTCCTTGGGCCAGTCCTGGAGTGGGGCTCTCTGAGCGCTCTGAGCTCTGCCCATCGGAGGGGACCAAGGTGCCATTGGTGGTTTCCCAGCTTTTCTTCTTATGCACATCAGCAGCCATATCCCTGCTTTAACCTGTACCCACAAACCAACAAGAGAGCAGAAACATTAGGGGACTCAATTGGAGCTGTTGAGGGATGCTACTCTGTAGAATGAGGCCTGAACTTACAGTCAGGGCACCTGGGCTTTGGTCTAAACCCTGCCACTCACTCCCTATATGAACTATCCCTTCTCAGTTTCAGTCACAATTTCCTTATCAATAAATTGAGGTGATTGGATCTGATCTCTAATGACTCTTCCTGCTCTAGCCTTCTGTTCTAAAGTTTCTTTAAGCTTATTATGTTGTAAGATAAATTCTAGCCCTGACATTCTGTGTTCTAATGTCCATTCCAGCTCTGACATTCGATGTACTATGTTCTAACGGCCTTCTTGAGCACTGATAATTTGGATTCCTAGCGCTCTCTCACTCTGACAATTTGTGTTCCAAGGACCCTCTAGTTTTGATATTCTATGTTCTAAGGGCCCTCTCATGCATAGTTCCTCCCCCCAAAAGAAATGTACATCTCTCTACTCTATGCTTCTATTACCCTCAATTGGAGCAGGCAATCTAGAGCTAATCATCAATAAAATAAAATACCCATAATACAGGGAACTTTGTTCAAGAGTTGTTGTCTAATTGTTTTTCAGTCACATCCGACTTTGTGACACATTTTGTTTATTTGACAAAGAAACTAGAGTTGTTTGTCATTTCTAGATTGCTCAAGAGAGGGAGTGGTGAATATGAAAGTTTTATTTCACAAAGTACAGGAAATGATACCCCGTACTGAATGTACTTATTACTAATTTGCTTGTTAAAAACTGATTGCATGAAGATGTCTATCTCTCTAGACTGCCACAGGCTAGGAAGATGCCTGGATCATCAGGGGCAGCTGAGAGCAAATCTTTCCCCTTCACAGGGCTACTTGTGATGACTTGCTTGTAAAATCTTACCAAGATAGCTCATGAGATTCTCTCTTTCCATTTCTGATTCTTGGAATATTCATCCTCCCTCTATCTCTATTTGTTGAACCTACTGGTCCTTCAGGATACACTCTAAACTACTTTTTCTTTACTGAAGACATGAGCACTATAGGCTTGAAATATTATATAGGCTATCAATCATGGTTAATATATTGAGGTTTCTTCCTCCTTAATTCTTTTTTTTTGGGGGGGGGGCAATTGGCATTAAGTGACTTGCCCAGGATCACACAGCTAGGAAGTGTTAAGTGTCTGAGACCAGATTTGAACTCAGACTCTCCTGACTTCAGGGCTGGCACTCTATCTACTATACTACCTAACTGCCCTTTAATTCTTTAAAAATATTTAGTACAAGAGATGGCACACTGGGTCCTGCTCTTTTTATCTATACCTTCCTCACTATTCTTGCATAGTGTAAGGAAGGTTATAGTTGAAAAATGGGATTTAAAACCAAAAGACATACATATGTGTGTGTGTGTGTGTGTGTGTATATATATGTATATATATATATACACACACACACACATACACACACATATATATAATGATAAACATTTTTTAAAAAAAGAAAAGACCTAGTTCAAATGCTACCTCTTCCAAAAATCTTTCCCCTTTCACAATTCACTGCTACTCATCTCATACTACTTCCAGTACACGTAATGAGCCAGTTATAGTCACTGATTCTCAAAAGAGGCAGTAAAAGGTAAGCTCTTTGAGTATAGGGACCATTTCATTGTATGTTTATTTTTTAAGTGGAATTGGACTGCTGGCCAAGCTGTCCCCAGTAACAGAAGGATAACAGCTATCCTATGCAAATAAACAGTGAGAGAGAGAAAAAAGAAAAAGAGGAAGAAAAGGAAAAGAAAGAGGGAAAGGAGGAAGAGAAGGAAGAGGAAGAGAGAGGAGAAAGAAGGAGAAAGGAAAGAGAGAAAGGAGGGGGAAGGGAGGAGAGAGAGAGAATTGATCCACTCCAGCCACAATCAAGATATAAAATCCCTAAGGCTAAAGTCCTTTGGAGGCTCAAGGAGAGCAGTTCTCATTGGCTCCAGGCAGATGGCTAAAGGAACTGGCAGATGGCTTCAGGGTTAATTCTCTTCTAGGAGATCTCAGTGCTTTCCTGCACCACCCCCTGCCCCCATTTTCTTCTTCCTTCCCTACCTCTGCTTTTAGAGAAAAGCAACTCAATAAGTTACTTGGCCAATCAGTTCATAATTATGGATTGATTTCCCCCTAGTGGCTTTAGGGAAGTATTTCTTGCCTGCTGAGAATGATGTAGACACACACATCCGTACCTTCTGCCTTTGGGGTTCAACTCCAACACTCCCCAAATCCCTGACTAAGGAGGGACCTTGGATATCCTTCAATCCAACCTATCCTTGAGAGAGAAGGAAGCAGTGTCAAAGGAGTATGCCCACAGGCCAGAACATACCCTTCCCTATGTTCTTTCTATCTCTGGAAACTTTGTTGCCAGAAAGCATCTTTTTTGTTAGAAGGGGTGTTACACTGTAGAAGTTCATGCAAAATACAAAGTAGGGTGGAATGCTGCCCTCCTCCTATGCAGCATTAAGACTTTCAGAATCAGGAGTAAACCTGGGGGTGGGTAATCTAGTCCATCTACCCCATTCAGCAGAAGAAAGTAATCCTGCAGGAGGACTGGGAGAAGCCAGTCCCAGACTAACAGGAAGAGTGGCTTGGCTGGGGAGCTGCTGGAGGGTGAACGCTTGCAAGAAAGGTGGAGTAGGGTGGGGTGGCCTCCAGGGGCTCAGGGAGTTGGTACTGGCATGCCAGCTCAGCCCTGGGTCACTGGCTCTGCCTCTTCCTCCGGAGGACCACTCCCTTCATTGACAAAGGAAGCTGGTTTTTCTGAGTGGACTCCAGGGCACTAAGCTGTTCGTGGGTGACAGGGTGGCTCCTTTGTCCCAGGAGCTTCCTCCCCTCTGCCCAGCTCTGGTTTGGGGGTTGTAGTTGGAGGGAGGGAGTAGCCTGAAGATCCACGCCATGCTGGCCATTCTGGTGGAAGTTGCACCGAATGTGGGGTTTTCTGGAGTTTTCCTTCTCCACAAAGAAAACAGAACGAAGTTTGAATTACCTGAGCTCATCCGTTCACTCTCCTACTTGTTAACCTGTGACCTTGAGCAAGTTAACTTCCTGGTGACAGATCTCAGGGGGCTGGTCTACATGACCTCCAAAGTCCCTGCCAGCTCTTTTAAACCCTCTGATTCTCCCCTTTAGGAGAAGCCAGAAATCCCCAGTCCTCAGCTGGGCCAACAGACTGATGGTTGGTTCCTCGGTTTTGGGGGGGGCTGTTCATCTTGGGGAGGGCCCGGAAGCGGACACCTGGGCAGGCAGGTGTGTGCTTCATCCCCTCCCCCGCCCAGCAGTGCCGAATAGGCCCAAGGAGCCAGTGGATGATGAGTCCAGCAGAAGCCCCTGCGCTCCCCTCCCCTTGCCGCTCCGCTCCCAGAGCCCTGAGCCCACAAATAGGTGCGGGTACACCCACCTGGCTTCTGCTCCAAGATCGGGGCGGGCAGGTAAAGCCCTGCCCTTAGCTAGACTCCCCGGAAGCTGGAGGGGCCCGGGCAGGGCCCAGCTTTTGAGCGAGGGATGCCAGGCCCCAACACTCCTTACTCCCCCAGCCCCTGACCATGGTGGCTGCCTAACTGCTGACCTCTGGCCACCACTGGAACTGCTGCAGCTCGGACCATCCTGTTCATCACCAGCCCAGCCAGGAAAACAGTGTAAAACCACTTCTCCTCTCAAAGGTCAGTTTCCAGCGACTCGGCCCAACCTTCCCTCGGGTTGCATTGTGGGAATTGTAGTCCAAGAGCTGCTCAAGGCCCGCAGCTTCACTCTCAGCTCAGGGGCGTGGCCTGGGGGAGGAAGGTTCCTACCTGGCTGCCGGCTCCCCGGAGGGCTGCCAGGCCCGGACCTGGCTCCTTCTCTGGTCTCTGCCAAGGCCTGGCCTGTGGCGGTGGGGCAGCTCCCTCTGGTTTAAATGACTAGAGTTCTGGAGTTGGAGGACCTGGATTTGGATCCTAGCTCATTTACCCCCCTTGGATTGCTGTTGTTCAGTCACTTCAGTTGGATCTGACACTCCATGGTCCTCTCTGGGGTTTTCTTGGCAAAAATACTGGAAAAGTTTGCTATTTCCTTCTCCAATTTAGGGAGAAAGATCACAAAGCTTTTGTTGTTGTTTGCTTGTTTTCCGTCCTGTCTAACTCTTCCTGAGCCCATTTGATGTTTTCTTGGTAAAGACACTAGAGACATTTTCCATTTCCTTCTCCAATGCATTTTACAGATGAGTAAACTGAGGCAAACAGGGTTAAGTGCCTTGCTTGGAGTCACACAGCTGGTATGTGTTTGCGGGCAGCTTCCTGGAGCTCTGTGCACTATAGTGCCATCTTACATCCTCTTCAGAGCTTAGCTGAAGGAATTTCTGGAAGAACTATTTCTGGACAAATAGCATGCTTGTTTGTTTGTTTGTTTTTCTACCTGCATCTTTCTAAAGGAGATTATTGCATCCACTGTGCAGCATGAGTGCATGAAAAGTCGGACTAATTTTTTTGAGCTGAGCACCATGACATCCACAAGTCCTACTTGTTTGTGGTAGCAGCTGTTACCCCAGCATTCAGTTGAGAAAGTAGATAGAATATCAGCTGGATTGTGAGACTAGAGATGCAGGAGCTGAGTACTGAGGCAGAGCAGCTGATGGGCTGGCTACTGCTGGAACTTCTGTGCTGCATTTCTCTCCCAGTGCCACCAGAATGGGAACATGGTTCCCTGGATTTTCATTTGGGAGGCTAAGAACTGGACAGTGAAGGAAAGTTGCCTCTTCCTTGCCCCTCTTCTTGGCCCAAGCAGAGCAGAGGCTGATTTCAAAGCTTATTCAGGTCTCCAAAGTTACTTTTCTAATTTCTCTATAAATAGTTTGATTTTCTTTTGCTATTTAAATAAATCCTATCAATCTATTATTGATCTGAGTATTGCTTTATTTGCAAATGCAGAAAGATCTGCTGGGAGGAATAGTATTCAGATGTTATTTAGTCATGTCTGATTCTCCATGACCTGTTTTGGGGTTTTCTTGGCAAAGATACTGGAATGGTTTTCCATTTCCTTCTCCAGTTCATTTTATAGATTTAACTTGAAAAGGCTATTAAATAAGAGTAAAGTGGAGGGAGAGTGGATGCATGATTTTTTTTTGTTTCCAGATGATTATGCACTCAATGTAACTTCTGTGGCTGAGATGCAAGAAAATATGGATCGATTTTCTGCTGCTGGTGTTAATTTTAGCTTAACAATTAATACTAAGAAAATATAGGTTCTCAGGAGATCATCATACACAGCAACAACAGTATTACATGATGATGAATTCTGATGGACATGGCTCTCTGCAACAAAGAATTGTCTCAAACCAGTTCCAGTTGTTCACTGAAGAAAACCATATACACCCAGAGAGAGGGAAATGAAATATGGACCGCAACGTAACATTTTCATGATCTCTATTGACATTTGCTTGCATTGTTTTGCCTTTCTCTGATTCTTTTTTTTTTCTTGTAGATAGGATTTTTCTTGCATAACTTCTCAAGCATTTCAACATTATTAACATTAACTGCCATCTAGGGGAGGGAATGGGGGGAAGGAGGGGATAATTTGGAACAGAAGGTTTTGCAAGAGTCAATGTTGAAAAATTACCCATGTATATGTTTTGTAAATAAAAAGCTTTAATAAAAATTTAAAAACAAGAATGAGGGCAATAGCCAACTAACCAACAGAAGAAGAAACTGTGGCAGAGTTAAATGATTCACCCAGGGTTTGAGGCTAAATTTGAAATCAGATCTCTTGCCTCCAGGGCTGGTATTCTATCCACTGTACCACACAGATGCCCCGAGTGTTCTGGCTTTTGTACATAGAAAGCAGGATTCAAATCCTAGTTCCCTAGATAGTACTTTGGGGAGTACTTCCCCAAAGTACTATGTGAGGACTGAATCAAAATGAAAAAGAATTTGATGGTTTTTATTGCTTTTGAATAAATGTCCCTTTTCCCCCTAAGACTAAAATGAGTCCCATCACCACCTTTGTTGCCTGGGACAAATCCAGGCTGTTAGGACAAGTGGACTCATTCATCTCTTCTTTCTCTCTCCACTAATGTGCACATGCAGAGAATCCTTTATGAAGGAGTGACTTATGGGTAGTGATTAGGAAATAGGAACTGACTGTTAGGAGAAAAGGTATGGCTGTCCTGGCTTAATGATACCCACATTCTAAAGGTGGATGCCAAAAAGAGAGGGAATCCTTTTTCCCTTTTGTCACCATCTTCTACCTCAATCCTCTACCTAGACAAGCCAGAAGACATTCACAGAATGGACAAACCAGGTACCGGAGCTGGCAGTGGGAAGTGGAGGTCCTGTTCATTTAGATGCAGGAGATGGTTGGTTACTGGTACAGCTTGAATCTAGAGTGCCACCTCGTGGCTTCTCCTGAAATAGCACTTCAAGTAGAGCCCCTGACTCCCACCTTTGCTACCATTGTCTCTCTAAGGGATAGAAAGAAGGATAGGGAAAAATAATACTTTAATCATCTTTCACTCTCTCCTTCCCCTTATATCCAAATCAGTCACCATATTCTGCTGACTTCTGATTGTACATCTTTCCCTACTTTCCCCTTTTCTCTACTCACACAATCATCATTCTAGCTCAGATGGCCCTCATCACATCTTTTTAATTTACTAATTGAACATGATTCATAAAGCAATATATATTAAAATGAATAAATTAATCATTTGATTCTTCAAAAAGAAAATAAATTCCTAGTTGATTCCTTTGTTTCCATCTCCATCTCCAATTCAATGTGACCTCCACATAGCAGCAAACATTGTCTTTGTCCTATAAGGCAGTGAAGGATGAATCAAGTGTAGAATGACACATGGTAGACAGACTTTAGTCTTTTTTTTAAATAATATTTTATTTTTCCAAATACATGTAATGATAGTTTTCAGCATTCATTTTTTTTTAAAAATAGCCTTTTATTTTCAAAATATGTGCAAAGATAGTTTTCAATATTCACCCTTGTAAAATCTTGAGTTCCAAATTTTTCTCCCTCCCTCCCCTATACAGCAAGTAATCATATATGTTAAACACGTGCAATTCTTCCATGCACATTTCCACAATTATCATGCGGCACAAAAAAGTCAGATCAAAAAGAAAAAAATGAGAAAGAAAACAAAAAGCAAGCAAACAACAACAAAAATGAAAATACTATGTTGTGATCCACATTCAGTCCCCATAGTCTTTTTCTAGATGCAGATGCTTCTCTTCATCACAAATCTATTGGAATTGGCCTGAATCACCTCATTTCAACATTCATTTCTTTAATTATAGCTTTTTATTTTCAAAATACATACATGGATAATTTTCAACATTCATCCCTACAAAACCTTTTCCCCTCTCTTTCCCCCCTCCAATTGGCAAGTGATCCAATATATGTCAAACATGTGCAATTCCTCTATATACAACATTCATTTTTGTAAAACTTTGTGTTCTAAATAATTCTTCCTCCCTCTTTACCTCCCCCTTACCCAAGACAGCAATCTGATATAAGTTAAATATATACAATCCTTTTAAACATATTTCCATATTTGTCATATTGTGCAAGAAGAATCAGACCAAAAGGGGGAAAAAAACACAGGAAAGAAAAAAACAAACAAAAAGGTGAAAATACTAAGCTTCAATCTACATTCACTCTCCATACTTTTCTTTCTGAATGTGATTGGCATTTTCTATGCTAAATCCATTGGAATTGACAGGCTCTATTCTTAATGAGGCTACTTTTTAATTAACTGTTTAACTTTGTCCAAGCCTCTTCCTCTCCCAGAGCCTTCATCTCCCCATATGTAAAACCAAGAATTTGGGCTGAGGTTCCTTCCAGTGCCTTTGGATTATTCCCTCCCTGTATAAATGCTTCTTATAATGAAAAAATCCCTTAGCAAATTACAGCCTGTCCTGGGTCTCCATAAGTGAGTGCATTGTTCTTCTCTTGATGTACAGTGTTCAGACCCTGGGGCAGAGTTTTTCAATGCCTTCACTTACTACCCTGAACAATGGCTGTGGTAGTGTGTTATGCAGAGACTGCAGTCAGTGCAAACACAAGGCCCCCTTTTTTCCCCTGGAGTTTATTTTCCCTGGAATCTTTGAAAAAGCAGATCTTAAAATGAGACATCTGCAACCTACTCATTCCTCCTTGTACTCCATTCTTGGCCAGCAGATAGAATCAGTCTAAAAGAAGAAGGAGATGTACTTATCATACTTTCAAACTTTATATTTCTATGGAACCTTCAGGTTTACAAATCACTTTCTTATAATTACTAATTACTTATTTATTATTATTTATTATTATTTATAATTTTTATTATTATAAATTATTATATTTATTAATTATTTATAATTAATTATTAATTATAATTAATTATAATTACTACACTTTTAGGCAGTTAGGACAGACATCATTATCCCTATTTTATAGATGAGGAAGTAGAAAAGTGAAGTGACTGGCTCTGGCCTAAACATATTTGTCAGAGCCAGGATTAGACCTAGTGCTTTTTCCAAAAAGCTATGTACTACACAAGGTTTTGCAAAGATGAATGTTGAAAACTAGCTTTGCATACATTTGGAAAAATAAAATACTATATAAAGATAATGAAAAAAAACCAAAGAGCTGGGCATGAGTCATAACCACACCTCTAGGTCTAGTTTGGTTGATCTCCAACAAATTCATTAACATTTCTGTGCCTCAGTTTCCTCACTTGTCAAACAAGGGTAATAATCTTTCTCCTTTCCCCATCCTACCACAATGATAGCATATGTTATGAAGTAGAACAAGTCAGGCTCTTAGGGCTTCTCAGCATAGGTATTGTTAACAGACAAACATATATTTTAATTCAATAAATTCAATTCAATAAACATTTATTAATGTACCTACTATGTACAGAGAGCGTTGTGTTAAGGATGTGGTTAATGCCAGCTTCCTGCCTTTATAGAACTTATAGTCTAATGGGGAATAAAAAATCAATACAGATAGCTATAGTACATAATGGTATATAACAGAGGGACTGGCTAAAGAGGGGTCAATCATTGGAGTCTGCTCTACGCTCTCTGTTCATGTTGTGTACTGTTTAGTATGCTTTATGATCAGGCATGGAGTCTGCTCTATGCTCATGCTATATATTGTATAGCATCTGTATGTTCTGCCAGCTGCATAGCTATGGGGAAGCTTGATTTCCCTGCTTCCAGAAATGTCTATTAAAAGAAACCGTTCCACTGGGACACTGATACATTGCTGGTGGAACTGTGAACAGATCCCAGTCATTCTGGAGAGCAATTTGGAGCTATGCTCAAAAAGTTATCAAACTGCATACCCTTTGACCCAGCAGTGTTTCTATTGGTCTTATATCCCAAAGAAATCTTAAAGGAGGGAAAGGGCTCCACATGTACAAGAATGTTTGTGGCAGCTCTTTTTTGTGGTGGCTAGAAACTGGAAACTGAATGGATGTCCATCAATTGGAGAATGGCTGAATAAATTATGGTCATCAATTGGAGAATGGCTGAATAAATTATGGTATATGAATGTTATGGAATATTATTGTTCTATAAGAAACGACCAGCAGGATGATTTCAGAGAGGCCTGGAGAGACTTGCATGAACTGATGCTGAGCGAAACGAGCAGAACCAGGAGATCATTATACACGGCAACAACAAGACTATATGATTATCAGTTCTGAAGGACATGGCTCTCTTCAACAGTGATGTGATTCAGGTCATTTCCAAAGATTTTGTGATGAAGAAAGCCATCTACACCCAGAGAGAAATACAAATTAAGACAACTCTGTGGTGTCACTTCACACCTCTCAGATTGGCCAGATGACAGGAAAAGATAATGATAAATGCTCGAGCGATGTGGGAAAACTGAGGCATTAATACATTGTTGGTAGAGTTGTGAACTGATCCAACCATTCTGAAGAGCAACCTGGAGCAATGTCCAAAGGGCTATCAATCTGTACATAATCTTTGATCCAGCAGTGACTCTACTGAGTCTGTATCCCAAAGAAATCATAAAAAAAAATGGGAAAGGACAAGTACAAAAATGTCGCCGCCCTTTTGGAAAACTGAGTGGATAGGGAGCAGCTATGTGGTGCAATGGATAGAGTATCAACCCTGAAGTCAGGAGGACCTGAGTTCAAATTTGGCCTCAGGCACCTAACATTTCCTAGCTATGTGACCCTGGGCAAGTCACTTAATCCCAATTGCCTCAGCAAAAAAAAAAGAAAGAAAGAAAGAAAGAAAGAAAGAAAGAAAGAAAGAAAGAAA